>RJWJ010025006.1:0-24332 GCA_004363605.1 Indri indri | reverse complement strand
TCAATGTTATAGCTGTAATGATTGATAAGATTAATTTTAAAATGAGTTCTCTTGAAATATGAAATAACAGCAACTCCTTAGCTAAATCTTGTGTGTGTGAATCAACCCTTTCCTAGAAGCAGATGAGGCCTCATTTGTGCTTATAACCCTGACAGCCACAGTGAAGCTTCTGCAAGTGGGGTCATCTCAGGTCACGGGAAGGCCTTAGCCACGTCACTGGAGTGTCCTAATTCCTGCTGATTAAGTGAGCTCTGCTAACAATGGAAGGGAGAAACCCCGTAAGGGAATACTTACTGTCTTCTTGGAATAGGAGGGCTCACTTAGCTCTTTAAAGAATCTACTCTGCCATTGTACAATCTGCACAAATAAAATACTTTGGCTCTCTTTTTGTCCTTAAAACGTCAAACTGGGGACTTGACGATCTAGGAATTTATTTGAAGTGCCTAGGATAGAGACTAGTTCAGTTAATTATGAAATTCGTTCAGTTAATTATGCTTTTTTTCTGTTTTTTCACACATAATTCCTCTTAAATTTCATTTCAAGCTGCAGTGTGGTGGTTTTTAACTCAGGCTGCATATTATAGTCATCTGGGAGCTTTGGGGAATTCCAACCCAGGCTCTATCCCTAGGGAGAGTTTCATTTATTTATTTATTTATTTTTGAGACAGAGTCTGGCTCTGTTGCCCTGGCTAGAGTGCCGTAGCGTCAGCCTAGCTCACAGCAACCTCAAACTCCTGGGCTCAAGCGATCTTCCTGCCTCAGCCTCCCGAGTAGCTGGGACTACAGGCATGCGCCACCATGCCCGGCTAATTTTTTCTCTCTATATATATTTTTAGTTGTCCAGATAATTTCTTTCTATTTTTAGTAGAGACGGTGTCTCGCTCTTGCTGAGGCTGGTCTCAAACTCCTGATCTTGAGTGATCCACCCACCTCGGCCTTCCAGAGTGCTAGGATTACAGGCGTGAGCCACCGCACCTGGCCGAGAGTTTCATTTATTGGTCTAAGGTGGGGACTGGGCATATCATATTTTTCAAAGCTTCCAGGTGATTCTAAGTGTAGCCAAAGATGAGAACCACTGCTAGCTTTATGATATGACATGTATGCAAATGTCAATTCTATTAAAACCAACCATGATCAACAACAAACAAGAAAACTGTTTGATTGTGAGTATTCTAACAGTAGAACAGTCTATGCAGGCATTATCCTTGGGCATTTTTTCTGGGATTTTGACTACACTTCACAGTGTAAGTGACATAGGTAGAATTCCAGGATTCAGCACCCCAAAAAGAGACAGAGAAGGTTTTCCCTCACATAATGATGAAGTAATAATAGCAATCCCCCAAATCAGATTTTTCTGCTGCTTAGAAGCAGAATTCAGCAGGAAATTCAGTCAGCAAAATTGCTTAGAGAAAGCAATTTGTCTATAAAATTTCTAACCTCAAAGCTTCATAGGACTTAGTCTCTATAAAATCTAACAAGTGGAACAACATCAGCTGTGATATCTTTGCAGTTAGGTTACATTTAATTGATTTTGGGGACCGCAGCAAATCTATGTCTGCAGAACCAGTCAAAGCTGTGAAACCTGTCTTGCCACATCTGTTTATCTTCTTTAATAAGCAAGGTTAATAACTTTCATGAGGGTGAGATCAGGCCAGGATGAGACTTGTTTGGCTTTGAGGACAGCGACTGCCTCTGATAATAATTCCAGCAGGTTGCAGTTGATGGAGGGGAGGTTCACTGAACGCCTGCCCTGTCAGTGGAGAGGTGGGCTGTAGCCAGCCCTTTCTGCCTAATGACTGCTCTCATTCTCTCCAGTTTGGTGTAATGAGTTCTGTGAGTTGCATTGCTAGGTTCTGATGTTGGTGGGAGATAAATATAAAGGATTTTTTCTTTTTTTTTTTGAGACAGAGTCTCACTGTGTTGCCCGGGCTAGAGTGCTGTGGTGTCAGCCTAGCTCACAGCAACCTCAAACTCCTGGGCTCAAGCAATCCTTCTGCCTCAGCCTCCCGAGTAGCTGGGACTACAGGCATGCGCCACCATGCCCGGCTAATTTTTCTATATATTTTTAGTTGTCCGATTAATTTCTTTCTATTTTTAGTAGAGACGGGGTCTCGCTCTTGCTCAGGCTGGTTTCGAACACCTGAGCTCAAACAATCCGCCCGCCTCGGCCTCCCAGAGTGCTAGGATTACAGGCGTGAGCCACTGCACCCGGCCCAATATAAAGGATTTATGAGAGTAAGCTGCTAACCCTTTGGAGAGTCTGAGGAACACACATATATAAACCTTTTCTGGAGTGTGAGGGGCAAGGGGAACCAGAATGCAAAAAGAACAAAAGAAAGCCAGCATTTTAAAAGGCATCCATTTGGATGGTGTCCTTATCTACTGTCTGTCCCTGTACCTTGTCCTGTGGAACCGGGGGCACTTACATTTGGCAGCCGCAATCACTTAATAACTGCACCTTTGCCATGAAAGCTGTTAGAGTTTGGCAGGGAGCAGGAATCCAATGTGATCATTGCAAACATCCATTTAAAGCCAAAGCCTCAGGAGGAAGTAATTGGATTTAATGGATATAGAGTTCGAGAATGAAAGTGCATGGGATTTGATTTACTTAATTTAATTAGACCTATACTTTAGATTATCTCATTTAAATTATCTGTGTTTCCATTTGTGTTTTGACTCCCTGGCTTTTACACAATAGGCAAAGTTTTCTTTGTATGAAGCAATGGAGATCTGTACATCTCTCCTTCAGAGCCTTCCGAGTCAGCCAGCGCCAGCTGGCCCAGGTGCTTCCAAAGGCAGTACCTTTCATTGGTTGGTTGAGTCATAGAATGTGAGCACCCGAAAGGACTTTGAAAGCTCTCACACTGCCTGGTGCTCTCCCTAGCAGCCTAGAGGCTCTGCTTTCTGAGCCTCTGTTTGTTCTGGTAGCTGTGGGAGCCTGCATTACTTGTGCTGCAGGATGCAGCTTCTCAAGGGCATCCAACACTCCCAAGGGCAAAAGCCTTGGGGACTTTGACAACGCGTCAGGTGAGAACCAAATATTCATTTCCAGAATGAAAATCGGTCTTGCGCAATCATATAAGGAACTTTATATGAATCACAAAAACCAGATAAATGGAGCCAACTAGTTAGACCTAATGATTAGCTAGGCTGGTGACACAGTAAATTCCTCCTGACCTATGTCCCCACAACCTTTTGCCTTGGTGTTTCTCTCCATAGAAAGTGGAAGGGTGGCGGAGTGGCCTGTGCGGGCAAGGCAATGCCCAGCGGAGGGAGCGAAGCAGTTCCAGTGTGGCCCCTGCGGAGGCCCCAGGAGAGGGGAGAAGTAGGCAGCAGGCCTCCCCCCAGTCTCCTGCTCCTCTGCTCTCAGCAGAGCAGGAACGAGACAATGAATTTCATGACGGGATAACGTGGACGTATTTCCACTGCAGGAGGGAACGGGGCTGCCTTGCCTCTCGGCACACCCACTCCCTTGGGAGCCTGAAATTACTGTCTCCAAACCCTCTATCACCTCGTTCCTCTTATTCCTTTGAGATTTTCAGAAAGTCAGTGCTGTGGTTAATAATAAATAGATTTATTGTTCCTTTTTAGTCAGAGCAATATTATTTTATTTAGGTATATATTTTTACATCTACTTAAACACATTTATACAAATTGTATATATCTCCACTAAGACTTTGCAGTACAGTGGTCTGCTTTCTCCACTTTGGCCATTCTTCCCTAATAAACTCGCATAGGTGCATGAACCATCAGATTATGGTTACATATTCATTCTCGATAGAACAGGCTAGCTAGCAAAATAGTGATCAACTCAATAAGCATTTATTAGGCAACCACTTCATTTCCAGCACTGAGCCCAGATACAGTGGTCAGTATAAAAACGTGTAAGACTTCGTTACTCTCCCAGGGCCTTCCAGTGTAGTAAAAGACATTAGGCTACAGATACAAGTAACTAAGTCTAAGTAGAAACTGGCAAATGTGACATATAAAGTGCTCTGAGATTTCTGAAAAGACCTCATGTCTGATTTGGGGGATCAGGGAGGGTTCTGTGGAGGGAGGTTTGGACACATGGGGCAGGGTGGAGACGGGGCACACCAGTCGTGGGACTAGTGGGAGCAAATGAACGCCCCCCCGGGAAAGTGCCGAGTACTTTCTGGGCCCTTGAACAAGCAGTCTGGCATGATGTAGAGCACACACCTGAGAGCTGTGACAAGTGTTAATAATTTCTGCTAGAGCGAGATCCTGAGAGTCCTCTGGTGTCACGCTAAGGAGTTTGAATTTTACCAGTTGTATTAGTTCCCTAGGGCTGTTGTAACAAGGTACTACAAAGCGGGTGGCTTAAAACAACAGAAATTTATTCTCTTGCAGTTCTGGGAGGCTGGCAGCCCCATCTCCAGGTGTTGGGGAAGGCCAGGCTCCTTCTGCAGACTCCAGGGAAGAATCTGTCCTGGCCTCTTCCAGGCTTCTGGCAGCCCCCAGCACTCCTTGGCACTCCTTGGCTTGTAGCCGCATCACTCCGATCTCTACCTCTGTCTTCAGGTGGCCTTCTTCCCTGCGTGCCTGAGTACCTCTCTCTGTGTGTCCTCTCCTATTTTAAGGACACCAGTGATACCAAGTATAGGCCCACCCTAATCCGGTACACCCTCATCTTAAATAATCGCATCTGCAAAGACTCTAGTTCCAAATAAGGTCACATTCTAAGGTTTCAGGTGGACATAAATTTGGGGGGAAGGCACACTATCCAACCCACAACACCAGTTTAGCAAGATCCCAAGAGTACTTTGGTGTCAAGCTAAAGATTTACACTTTACCAATTTAGACACCCAGGTTCAGAGAGACATGGAGTCTTTCTAGGCCAGGGAGTATCCTGGCAGCCTTGGCCCGCCCTGTGTTGGACTTGGTGTGCCCGTGCTGAGCTCCCAACACCTGGCTGCCCTGAGTCACATTGGGAAAGGCCAGATACCCACATGCACTGGAGCTCTGCCCTCAACCTCTGGCCACTGGGATGTGACCCTAGCATTCCATTTGGCTCTTTCTTGGGGGAAATATTCTTGTCCCACTCTCCCGTACCCAAATGCCAGCTGCTGGCTAGGACGTGTAAGTAGCAGGTGGATGTAGGACTCGAAGCCAGTTTTTCCATTTCTTCCTGTTCTGCTACATCTGCCTCCCACGGCTTACTTTTGAAATAGTGTGTTTGTTAAAGTAAACATGTAGGCCTCTAAGAGCTAGGAAGCAGAACTTTCTCAGTACATCTCAACATTTGTTCTTTGCTTTAGAGACAACTAAATAGCTTTATTAGTAGAAATATCAGTTGAAAGTCACCTTTGAGGCATTCATTCATGAATACTTTTTTGAATAAATGAATACATTGAATGCTTCCTATATGATAGACACTGTACTAAGCCCCATATCTCATTATTAATTCTTTTGAATTTTTAGTGTAGGTGAAACTATAACATACCTTACATCAAAACAAAATACAGTCCCCTTATATTACCATTTATAGTTGCAAGAATTAAGTGAAATAATATATTTATAAGTCTTAACACATTCCACGCAGTAGTCACTATCATTATCATTATAACCGCACATGCTGTCAATTATCTGCTTTAAGGAGTTTTTAGTGGGATATGTATATTTTGCCTCTCCATTCTGGGTTATGATGCTTTTTACCGTCAAAGGATTGACACATCTTTCTGGAAAAAAATCAAAAAGATCTTTGAAGGTTTGTTTTATTCAAAGTTATGACAATCATTGCAATGTGCCCCAACATAGATACAATGGTTGCTAAGGACTGTATAGATCAGGGTAAAAAGTAGGCTGATGACAACTGTCATTTTTTTTCTTTTATTTTTGTCACTTGGAGGGAAAAAGCAGTTTGGCAGATGCTTGAGCTCGTGTATGAGACATTAGAGCAACATTCTGAAAATGAACCAGTCCGTGTGATGGTACCAACCTTGTTTGCCTGACTTCTGGACTGATCTACAATCCCACGGCTACACTTCAGTGTTGCTCGGAGAAACATGGATGCACATTCTTGTGTTAAAGAAACTTCCATGTGATCAGTTCACTATGCAGAGCACTGGAAGTCTTTCTCCTCCCCAGAGATTGTAGCATAGAATCCTTCCCTGATCGTGAGCAGAAATAAATGATCTTAGCATGAAAGTTAACTTTTCAACACCACAAGATTTTGTGTCAGTTATCAAGGACAAAATATTAAATAGCTATAAAATAAAATCATTATTCAAGCCTGGAAAATTTTGAATCTAGATTTAGAGACATCATAAAGAGAATGATTACTAGGTCAAGGAAGGTAATTTTGACTAAGGAAATGAATTCTAATCCCAATGTTTCCTTTTAGGATTAATGTGATATGAATATGCTTTATACAAAGCTGTAGGGAGATAAAAAGAGGGAGAAGAAATTAATTTTGAGCCTAAATAAACCAATGAATAAGTAAATTGAAAAAAAGTGGGCTAATTTTAACTTCCTAATGCTCATCCAATTTGTCTTGTATAGTAACAAGAACAACTCAAATACATCATGTCTGGTTACGTAGGAAAGTCACAAGAGCTTGTCATTTCCATTGTTTGAAAGGAGAAGCACATGTGTCTGGCTTACTCAATTTTTTCCTAACTTCGAGTTTTCCCCTTTATTTAAATATTATGGCCACTTGATGACTCACAGCCAGCCCTAGGGCGGCACTTCCTTCTTCTTTAGTTCTTGAAGAACTAAGCATGGTGCCACCAAAAGAGAAAAAGCTAATCATGTAAGTTGTTTCTACATACAAGCAACATAATAGCGTACATTTATATTAATTCACAAAAGTGTACATGAGATACTCTCTAAACAATGCTCTTGAATTAAAATTGTTTTTTGAAATACTAAACCAAATGATAAAGTCCAGCAACAGTTTTTAGGTTTGCAAGTGAAGCCTCATCTGATTTCCCACCTCCGGCAGCTTAGGTACCTGTCCTGGGTGCTCCCGTAACACTCAGGATTTACATTGTCATTGCTGGTATCACAGCACTTAATATTTGTCAGCAGATAGAAGATCCTATGTATGGGTTCCCTATGCTGGATTTTTATTTCCGTTCTTTTTGTTCCAGGGCACAGACTTCTGTACTTCTTTCCTCAGAGTCAGGAACTAAAAAGAAACCATCCAGCTTGGTCAGCTAGAGTGAGGAGTACAGGGGTACGACTGCATAAAGACAAGTGCAGTTATTTAAATAGAGCAGATGAAAATGGAAGGAGAGATGGGTAACTACCCCCACGGCTTCCTAACTGATTTGCTTCTAACCCTTTCCATCCGTGCTGCCCCAGGAGCTTTCAAAAAAAGCAGATCTAATTAATTCACTCTTCTCTGCTCATAACCTTTCGGTGCATCCATTGGTACTTGGATTAAAGACCAGAGCCCTTACTTGCCACTGAGGCCTTGACTGACAGCTCCTCTCTCTCCTCCCCTGCCCATGGGAGCAAATCTCTCTCTTTGGGGCTCTGCACTCCACTCACAGTTGCTCTCTTTCAGCCCATCAAAACAGATGGGCTCCTGCCTGCCTCAGGGCCATTGCTCCTGCTCCTGCTATTCTCCTGCCTGAATCGTCTCAGCAGTGCCAGCCCTTCTGCTGTCTTCATCTGCAGACGTCTCAGGTTTGGCCAGCCAAGAGATTTCTAAAGTTTGAACCTGAATGCCTTAAGGCCAATAGACTCTCTCTGGCAAACCTTGGACTACAGTATTTCTTGCAGTCTTACCCACTGCCTGATGTGTGTATGTGTGTTACCTGCCCCATACCATAAAGGAATTTGAATTTCAAATTCCTGGACTAATTAATTTCTATTAACCAACCAGTAATCTGCATATATGTCTTTGTCCAGGAAGCATTCACAGCCCCACACTCTCAAAAAATTCTGTACTTTCCCATCATGGCACTCACCACAACAGTAATTAAATAACTGATTGTGCCATGAGGTGTCTACAGCCTGTATACCTGTTAGAATGGACATTGCAAAAGGGTAGGAACTCCTGTCTTTTTCACCTCTGTGTTCTTAGTGCTTTACATACAGAAGGAATGGATGGATGGTAAAGCTAATGTATTCCACAACTTAATAATACAAGTAATTTTCTAAAAGTTTTAAATGAGGATTGTGGGTAAACATTTTTTTGAGATTATTTGAGCCTAGTTCTTCCAAGAGACACTGAGGTTCCCTAACCCCGAGGATGACATATCGTGGGAAGCTTATAAGGCCAGTGATTTTATACTATTGTGCTATGTTCCAAAGGGCAGAGAGGGCTCCAGGCTCCATGTATTAAATAACTGATTAAACCAGAGTAGCTGTACTTTTACTTTACACCTTCTATCTTTTCTGTAAACATAGTGGACTTCCGCATAAGATTTGTCTAAACAAAGCTTTCATCAGGGCTGGGACAATGTCTACCTTATTGATTATGGTATCAATAGCCCCTAGAATGGTGCCTGGCACTGAGTTTGTTATCCATAAATATTTGGTTTTTTTGGGGGGTGGGGGTGTCTTCCAGTAAAGACTGGAAAACCTGCTAGACAAATTCTAAAAGAGCTGTAACACTCATAAATATTTGTTGAGTGGTGTCTATAAATGGCAACCTACTTGTGGGTGAAGATATTACATTTTCAAAGCTAGGATCAAATTTCCATTGTGTTTCAGAATCAGGAAGTAGTGAAGCTTCCCCATTGCAGGTAATGTTAGTATTACCTACCCCATACAATGAGAGATGAGAGTCGAGAGTCTCCCATTCATCCAATCCAATTGCAAAACCAAATCAAACAACCTGTCCTCTTTCCCAAATGATATTAATTCTGGTCCTTCAAATGCATTTCAAAAGCTTCTTTGTCCATGGTCCTTCCCTATGCTACATTATCTTCTCTGCCTATAGTCACATCCAAAATGCAATGAATTAACTATAATATTTTCGTGAGTGCTTTTCTTTGTTTCAAATGAGATCAGAATGTGCCCAAAGAATGCTTCACTGAAGGGTTTTTGAGGAAGTTCAACTTCTTATTATTATCGTTCGGCTTCATTAGAGCTGAAGCAAGATAAAATAAAGTGGACAGTTTTCCATAATGATGAGGTATTTGTTTAGAGAGATAATTAGCAGCAAAAAGGGGGATAAAAGAAATGATATGGAATATGTGGAATAAAAGGAATGATACGGAATAGTACATGCTAGGTTCGTGGTGCAGGATATTTTCCATTTCCACCCTCCTGCCCCAGCCTCTCTGTTCCCTTCTGCCCCAAGTTCTCTGCCTCAGGGGCTGACCTGTGTAGATTACTTTAACAAGCCCACTTGCCCTCTGGTTTCCAGTTGGATTTGTCCAGTGGGGAGCCCCTGCAGGAGGTCGGAGGGAAGCGCCCACTAAGGTCAGTTCCCACAGTTCCCTGCTTCCTGCTGCAGAGTTGCCTTGGTCTGGCTTCATGATCACCACCAAAGGTGACAGAGCCTCTCAATGTGACCCTTTCCACATTTGCTCCCACTGGGTTAAGCTTCCTTTTAGACCTAAGGGTTGTAACACCTGCTATTAGAAGCGGGGCACGTCACCCTTCTTTGCGGTTTCCCCACACCTGCCTATACCTCATCGGTAGTCCCTGTACTCAACCTGCCTGGATGTGCCACTCATTTCCTGTTGGGGACCTGATTGATACACCCACTAGGGGTTCCATTTTTTATCTCTCTCGCTTTGCTCAGGAGTCAGAGTTAGGGTGATAGACCTGGTATCCACAGGTTTAACTGCTTGAGGAAGAAGCATTTTTTGGAATCATACTCTACCATCCGCCTTTTTTATTAGATCTAAAAATCTAAACCATATTTTCCTTATGTACTAAAACGCTTTATTGTCTTATCTTCTCAATACTTTTAGAATATGCTATGCGTATTCTTTTCTTTTAAAAATTATGTGGTTTGTTGGGTGTTACTACTTTTCTTTACTTACACTACTTTCCAATCCTCTATTAATAAATATCTTATTTTTATTTGCTTAATTTTCTATTTTACTTAATACTTATCAATTCAACCACAAAGTCTCCGTCTTTGCTAGAATCTCTCAAGTCATTCAGACGCATCAGGTCATCTGTCAATCTTATGTTAACGACTTTATTTTTTTCTAGTATACTCCCTGAAGTAATTTTGAAAAACTACGTGCCCTGCACAGTTTTAAACTGACGTATTATTTAAAAATCAAAGTGTTAAATAGTTGCAAAGGATATGATTTTTAGTGTTTGTGACCGGATAACAAATCCGTTGCTCTGGTGTTAAAATGGAACCTGTGATAAGTCTCTTCTAAATATGGAACATTTCCCCCTAACAACTTTATTAAGTTAACATTTGTTAATATTTTGATTTCTTATGAAGCTCTTATTGCAGGAAAAAATAATGAGGTTTCTATCTCATTCAGCAGAACTGAAAGCTGTCTACTGAGTCTTGCCACTCAGCATTCTTACTGCACGCAAGTTGCTGAGTCATTTAAAGCACTGGCTCTAAACGTTCTCCTTCAACGTTTGAGTTCAGAGTCACAGGATTTTTAAGTAGGAGTTTTAGAGTTTTAAAAAGGAAGCTAAGGGACACAACCGAGACCCAGAGAGATAAGGTGCTGGCCAAAGTCATGTAGCTGGTTCATGAACTTGGAATCTTTGGTTACCATTTGATCACATTTTCATTACGGCATGATAGGAAGTGCTCTTTAGCAGGTTTAAATAAAAATTAACGGAAGCAAATAACAACAGCAACAACAGTAATACTCTTTTTTATATAAATGAGAGAAAGTCCCAAATATAATAATTTCTTTTCCCTTTTTCTCTTATATTTTTACCATTTTATTTCTTCTACAATACTGATGAAACATTTTATTTAAAGTTTCAAATTAGTTTTGCACTTCTATTTGTGACAAATTTACCATCTCTCTCTTTGATTTGTATGTTTAACTTCAATTTCACTGAGAAAAATGGAAATAAATTCAATTTCATTTTATGAAGGTAAGATGTGGGAGGATTAATTTTCATCAGTATCCTAGGCAATACAGAGAGTTTGACAAATGGTGCAAATTTTAATAATAATTTTAGATTGCTCTTTTGAGCTAATCAATACCAGTTCAATCAGCTTTTAAGATCCTGTTATACTAGTGAAGTAATTTAATTCTGTCTAGCTCAATTATTTTCAGTAATATAACAGCTTTCCGGTGTGGTCAAAACTCAATTTGGAAAGTAAATAAAGTTTGTAAATGATTTTAAAGAACCTATAGAAATATTTTACTGAGTTACTGTTCAAATTAATAGAAGAAGCTTCAAACATTTTTAGTAATTATTCCTATTTGTGATACAATTTTCTAAAATTATAAATGAGGAAATTAACAAAAGGAACTAAGTTACAGAACTTCGTAGCTTGTTACTGGTGGTGATATCCAAATATGCTACTTTTCATCCAGATGAAAAGGAGGAGGAGCTTTGACACAAAATACAAACAATTGTTTTTAATGCTGTATTTAATATATATTTTTATGTTCTCCTAAGACAAGTGAACTTAACATTTAGGGCAAATGTTCATTGAGTGTTAAACTAGATCATACATAAATTTACAATGTAAAGTAAAACATGTATTGGGGGTTCCTCACTTGAAGAAAACCCAAAATAAAACCTAAGTTAATAAAAACATTTTTAACATATGGGATGATAATTCACACTGCAAGTTTATTTGTTTGTTTTTGGGGACATGGTCTCATTCTGTTGCATAGGCTAGAGTGCTGCGGTGTGATCATAGCTCACTGTAGCCTTGAACTCCTGGGCTTAAGCAATCCTCCTGCCTCAGCCTTCCAAGTAGCTAGGACTACAGGCATGCACACCACTCCCACTAATTTTTAAAATTTTTTGTAGAGAAAGGTCTTACTCTGTTGTCCAGGCTGGTCTTAAACTCTTGGCCTCAAGCAATCCTCCTACCTCAGACTCCTAAAATGCTGGGATCACAGGTGTGAGCCACTGCACCCAGCCCACACTGCAAGTTTTTACCATGAAATAGGAATGTCTCAAATGTCAAAAAGACAATTGATTTTCAAAATCCTTTTGAGGATAATGTTGGACTAAAGTGAAGGACAACTTTTTTGTTTATTTATAGATTTATTTATTTATTAAACTAAAAAAAATAAGTAAACTCTTTTGTGGGCCTCCTCAGTAGCTGCTTCTCCAAAGCTCATCTTAATGGTGTTTTCTCCCTAGCCATAAACCTATGAGCTCCTAATCTTATTACTCTGTGGATCAGTGTAGATTTTTTTTATCTTTATACCAAACAAATTCCAGGCTTATCTTTGTACTACCAATGTCTGATGAAAGTGCTCAGCTAAACACAAAAACAAAAGGACCTTTCACTCAAGTTCGCTACCTTCCGTGTCTACTAAGGAAAAAAGTCAAGCTCTTGAAGAATGAAAGTTAGTTTTATTCAGAAATCTTACTGAGGACTATAGATTGAGGCCTATTGCCTGGGAACTGTTCTGCCAGACTGTTCCACTGCAGTTCACAGCTTCTGTACAGGTGGAGAAGATTCAGTATGTGCAAAATCACATGTACGTTTGGGTGCGAGAGTACATCTGGTTATAGTTTACAGAGGCATAATCACTAACCCTGTCGGGAATTATCTTACGCATAGAAAAAGTCAAAGAGTAGGGGCATTTATCTTTTAAGAAATATAGTGACTCAGGCCAGAGATGTGGGGGCCGTGTGCTCTAACCTGTTTTGTCTTCAAAGCCTCCCTCTGCAGAGATTTGCATTGTCACAGAGTCAGGGGCTTTGTGCAGTCTTGCTGGCAAACAGCAAGGAGCAAACATGGCTTCTTGCATTTGTAACTTTGTCTCATACTCCCAGACCCGTACAAAAATAGCAACTTTGAAGTTATAGCCTTTTCATTAAAATCACCCAATTCTAAGGAGAGCTGACCACCTCACAAATCCCTAAATAGAAAGGAAGAAATCTAAACATGCACTCTTTTTTGGTACAGAGAAATTTCCCCAGGGGTTGCGGGGCTGTTGCAAGGATTGGGAGAGTTTAATTACACTGAAATTGACTTTATATGAAATTTAATGGAGCCATGTTTAAAATCATAGTAGTATTATAAACTGAGGTACACTTTAAGCTGAGTACTCTCATTGTATTTGCAAAGTCTCTCTGGTGTAGAAGTATTATACTTAAGTATAATATAGTATCAGTGTTATGCTAGAGCTGGCCCCCCAAAAGCTGGTTGTTAAAAATTTTTCACAAATTTTTTGAGCCTGTTGTCAAAAACAGTCATTATTAAAAATCAAATTATATAAACCTAAAATTTAAATTATATTTAAAAGAAAGGTAATAAATTCTCAAAACTATCACTATTTTTTACTATTATTTATGCACTTGAGGTTATTTATGTCTATGGTGTCTATATTAGGATTGCCAGATAAGATCCAGGCTATCTATTTAAATTTGAATTTCAGATAAACAATGAATAATATTATAGTATAAGTATGTCCCAAATATTGCAAGGAAATATTTATACCTGACCAATTATTTGTTGTTTGTCTAAAATTCTAATTTAACTAGGCAGCTTAGAGATTTTTTTTTTTTTTTTTTTTTTTTTTTTTAGAGACAGGGTCTCACTATGTTGCCTAGGCTGACTTTGAACTCCTGGGCTCAAGCCATCCTCCTGCTTCCGAATCCCAAATAGCTGGGATTATAGGAGCACACCATTGTGCCCGGCTGGCAACCTGGGTTTTTATTTGAGAAATCTGACAGATTCTGTATGGAGAAAATACTATATAATAGTGCATTACAGCACAACTCTTCCAAAATCCATGTTCAGTGACTTTATATTGATAGCTTGAAATCAGTGATAATGGGTGTATTTACCTCACAGAAATCAGCACACACTAAGAATCAGGGCTTTCATCCCCCCAACCAAATGTTAAATGCTTATCAATATACCACTGAGTGTGCATAATCCACTTTAATCATTTTAACAATACTGTAAGTTGCTATCTAGATGCTTAGAATGTATTGATTCTTTGATTATTTGGTCACTACAAAGAAAATAAACTATTCATAGTTTATGCACATGCTGCTATTCTTTTCTACATGTGCTTACCATTACGTGGAGAAGGCAACATCATTTGTGGGAAACTTCTAACAAACAACTTTAGCCCTGCAGTTTTGAGGGAAATGATGTTTTACTCAACATTAGGCATCTCCATTGACAACTGTAAATATAAACACATTTTTAAAATTCCTTAAATTTTTTCCTATAGAAACCCAATTTAATCTCTGTATGTGCCAGCATAGTCTTTCAATTCACTTATCTGTACATCTTTCGAAGTTAGAATAGTATGGAAAATTGTAGGTAGAGGGTTAAACTTGGAATAACGAGTTAAGTAACAGGAGGAAGTTGTGTAAGAAAAGCTATGGTTTCTTTGTTCACGTTATCTCTGTAACAGTGTGCACTGACGCTTCTCACTACCATTAATCCGTGTTTTAGAAGATGCAGCAAGCTAAATACCATTGCTTACACGTCAATTCATTGAAAGTTATTTTGACGTTTTTCCCCCTTCAAATTAAACAAGTAAAATGAAAGAATAGATCACTTAATCATTTTAGTAGCTAGGCCTTGGGTAATAGGGGTCAGTGACCTTGGTGGGCTGATAAATGAATTTGATCCTAGAGAGGGCTGGCAATATCAGGTTTCTAGTTGCCTTGTTTTAATCATTTATGTGCGCCCTATTATTCATAAAGGGAGGTATAGTGCTAGCGGCTCCAAACTCAAGTTCATCAATATTACACGACAGATGCAGGTGTTTACAGCACAGGGAAGTCAGAATAGCACTTTTCACCAGAAAATGTGAAAGCCAAAGTAATTGTCTTTCGAATAGGCAACAGGCACAGAACTGCATATTACAGGGTTACTATAGTTGAAATTTTCACCTGACTGTCATCTGAGTCTTTGAAACAAGATGATGATTCTTCTTCTTCTTCTTTTTCGTATCGAAAATCATAAGACTGGTAATTTAAAAGCATGGGTAGTCACTTTCTTTATGCAGATTTAAGCTAACCACCACACTTCCTCATCCACTCTTGCTTACTATTAACTGAACAAGTTTGGATTTGAAGAATGCTAATATTTTAGTTGTGCTCATTTTCTTCCATCAAATGAGATATTAAGTTTTTCTCCACATGCAAACCATTGTATAAACAGAAACTGAATGAATTCTAACAAAAAACTAGTTATTTTGAGGCCGGGCTCGGTGGCTCACGCCTGTAATCCTAGCACTCTGGGAGGCCAAAGCAGGCAGATTGAGCTCAGGAGTTCGAGACCAGCCTGAGCAAGAGCGAGACCCCGTCTCTACTAAAATGGAAAGAAATTAATCGGGCAACTAAAAATATATATAGAAAAAATTAGCCGGGCATGGTGGCGCATGCCTGTAGTCCCAGCTACTCGGGAGGCTGAGACAGTAGGATTGCTTGAGCCCAGGAGTTTGAGGTTGCTGTGAGCTAGGCTGACGCCACGGCACTCACTCTAGCCTGGGCAACAGAGTGAGACTCTGTCTCAAAAAAAAAAAAAACAAAAAAACTAGTTATTTTGAGAAATTGTTATTTGAATGAATAAAATAAAATAAAGTAGACAATGGATTGTTTACATGAATTGGACCATTGGGAAAAAAAATTGGGTCTGGAGATAGCTTACCACTCAATTTTCAATGATCACTAAAGCAGGAATTCTTTAGCACTCAGAGATAAAGAAACCTGAAGAAAAAAATTATGGAGTCTTCTTTTCATAATCTCAAATTCTGATAGGTAATTACACCCCCTCTACCCAGGTAACCTTTCAGTTTCCAAATTGTTCATGGTGCTGCCCTAACCCGTTCTGAGGATGTGACATTTCAAGGACAGGAAGAATTATTCTTACTGCTTTAAGGAATAGGAGGAACAAACGTCATCCAGGATTTTTGTTTTCTTTTGTTTCCTCAAGTCAAAATCTAAGTTATCAGTTTATTAATGAATAGCAACAAAACTCACTCTCCAACCCAAATGCACGTGTGCGAGGTCCTACAACTTAATCGATGTTAGATTTTAGGAATTCATTCCTGTCTAATCTAGCCTAGAAGAAAAGCAACACAATTTTAAGGTTTTACTTTCTACATGTCAACATTCTTATTAATACACCTTAATCTGAAAAAAGTCTGGCCACAAGCACGTTGATTATTTGCTTTTGGAGTTGGTGAAATCAGATAAAATATTTAAATTTATTTTGAATACATACTATCAAAAATATTCACCTAATGTGACCTTATCTGTTTATATCAAAAGACTTTCTTCCTCCCAAATAGAGGTTCAAAGATAAAGTCTTTGAATGAAAAAAAGAAAACCAATATACCTTCTAAAACAGGGAGCTAACAAAATAATGTTGCAGATTGCTAGGCACACAGTGCAATGTGAAAGTATGTCCACTGAAAAGAACATTTGAAACATGGCCACAAACCTTTATGAAAAACTGTAACGAGCCCTTTGCTTCATTTACTTTCAGTGATTTCATAAATGCTACAAGAGAAACCGGACAGTGTGTGATGAAACTTAGAAAAATTTCTTTTTCCATAAAGCACACATGTACATTTTTCCCTTTGGCTGCTTCTTCTAATCCTCCTTTATGGTGATGAAGAGATACCGAGTTCTTCCAGATTTTTGGTTAAGTGGGTTGTTTGCAAACTGACTGGACTCTCCAGGTATGTGGTTCCTGCGCAGGGTTTTCCTGTCACTGGATCTGTGACTCTTCCAGCATTGAAAATGATCTCAGCCAGTTCATGTTTCCTGTGCTTTGTTCGGGGAACAGGGACACCTTTGAGAAGCACGATATCCCCAGCTGTGCACTGCTGAAGGGCGTCATGAGCAAAGTAGGTTTTTTGTTTATTAAAATACTTCAGTAAATAAGGATCCAGAACAAGCCTGGTCACTCTCACTTTAGCAGTTTTTTGCATTGCCGTCCCAATCACCTTCCCCCAATCCATTTGGCACCGACGGATGAACGAGCTATGGAAGTTATGTGGCTTTGATCACTTCTGCCTCCACTGAGCAGCCACGTGACCCATTGGATTTAAAGGTGTGGCATCACCTCACATTCTTTACCTATATTTACACAGGACTGACATAAATAGCTACACGGGGCCTTACAGAAATTATTCTTTGAGAAGTGATTTACAAAGAAACAGAAAGAAGATGAAGGGAGAAGTTACAAAAAAGGACACGCATGCAGCAGGGAGCTCTGTGACAGGACAGTCAGAGCAGAACCATTTTACCGTATTTAAACCTCTGAAACAGTGCTGAGCCTGAACACTATTCAAAGGCCTGGTTTGGACGTACTGCCTGGATATGTAATAATTGGAATAATTCTGGTCCCAATACTCTTCTTTCTATCGAGTTCAACTTTAATAGTTAATGGTGTTTCACTTTTATCTAGCATTTTATAAATCATATCGTACTTTCATATACTGACTAAAATATATTTAGTATTAGATGTGTCATTATCTCATTTAATTTTCACAGCAATTGGACGACTTGGATTCTACCATTATCCTAATTTTACAAGCAAAGACAGAGGCACAGGGAGATGAAGTAACTTGCTTTTGAGCCTCGCTGTCCTATGCTCATGCATCGTCTTAGCCCTCCCGACAAGCTATGAGGTAGCTACTATCATGCTCGCTAAAGAGAAGAGCAGTTAGTTGATCAGGGAGACTGAGGTCTGTGCTCGAGGTCACTCAGCTGGTACATAGTAAAACGGGGGCACAAAGCCAGGTTTATGTTTCTCAAGTCTTCCAATTTGCTTCCAGTGACATTTTTATGACTGGAAAATATGGGACGAGCTGGTGAAAATTCAGTTGTCTGGCAGTAATTTTTGTGTGAAGTCTTTGGATCTTACTTCAAGAGATGCATGCATGGATACAATAGATATAATTTTATGTATCGTTATACTTTGCGTTATGTATTGTTAACAGTGTGTGTGTACCTCAAAGGTTACAGCATTCTCCCCTGTACTTTACTGCTGCTTTTGTCTGTCCAAGGTCTGGCACTCTGCCTGGCACATAGCATGTGCTTGATATTTCATAAATGTTTCACGAATAAATGAATGCATGCACCTATAGGGGCGCACATAGCATGTGCAAGGGCAGCTTACCCTTAGAATGCAGGAATGGAGATTCAGCCTCTCTTGGGTGACTGTAAGAAGCGGAGTGTATCGGGGGACCATCTGTGCTGTTCACCTGCCTCGCTGTCTTCAGTGCTGTTTGTGCAACAGAGCGTGTGCTGCGTGAAGCAGCAAAATAATGGCTGCTCTGTCCACCCCCAGACAGAACAGGTCTGGTGAAACCAGTCCCAGCTGCTTAGATTTTGCCCGTTCCATCTCTCAGAAAAGTAGAATTGCAGACTGTATAGGACTCAGGGGTTCATACAAACATGGGTGTTATTGCAGAGCAGCAGAAGAATGCACTAGATTGATGGATGAAAACCTGGTTAAATCCCAGAGGGTCACTTCACCGCATATTTTTCTCATTAGGAAGATGAAGAGTTCAAGCTGTATGACCTGTAGGTCCCTTCCAGCCCTAAAACTCTGCAGTGTATTGCCTATGGATGTGCCACATTAGAAAAATAGCTCGTGTCAGCCATGCCTTAGCAAACTGCACTCTTCAAACAGGACCATCCACACTTCTTACTCTGTCAAGGTGAAATAATCATGAAACGACAGTGAGAAATGTTCCCTAAAGACAGATTGGTTAACTAACTACATGGTATTCATTCTAATTACTAAACAAACAAAATCTTTGATAACTATTGTGATCTTGGTAGGCTGGTAAGTAAATTGGATCCCAGAGAGAACTGACAATATTAAGTTTCTCTTTGCTTCACTTTAATCATTTATGTATACCTGTGGGGTGTGTGTGTGTGTGTGTGTGTGTGTGTGTGTGTGTATCTTAACTGGTCATTTAGATAAGGAATGGTTGGAGTAGAGGAACAAAATTGTTTATCGGAATATGCATTTGTTTTGTTTCTTCAAAACCAAATTGACTATCCACAGAATGTTATTTGGAAACCATCATGCAGGTAGAGAAATGGCAGGTCAGGTTGTTGAATTTATGTCAATTGTCTGGGTCACTGCACGTACAAGAGGAAATAGAATTTGGAGTTAGATTCTTTTTAATTCACTGGTTCATGTCCTATTGTTGGATTTCTTTTTCCAGCTGATTTCCTTTTGAAAGAAACAAAGGTTTTGCTTTTGAGTTTTTTTTTTGTTTTTTTTGTTAAGATTTGGGAGGGACGAGGGAGAGTCACCCAGCCACCCACCTGCACTGCGCTGCGACATGAGCATGGAATTCTCCGTTACTACGGGAAGTCATTGAAATTTGTGGATTGTTGTAGCAGTTTGCCTACCCCGAGCAATACATTTGTCTCCGTTAAAGTCTCCTACGTAGTCTGGGAACGGTGGCTCACGACTGAAATCCTGGTAGTTTGGGAGGCTGAGGCAGGAGAATCACTTGAGCCCAGGAGTTCAAGACCAGCCTGGGCACTATAGCAAGACAGATCCTGTGTCCACAAAAAAAAAAAAATAGAAAAAAAATAATAATAATGATAAAGAAAAAATTAGCTGGATGTGGTGGCACATACCTGTATTCCCAGCTACTCAGGAGGCTGAGGCAGGAGGATCGCTTGAGCCAGGAGTTGGAGGTTGCAGTGAACTGTGTTTGAGTCACTGCACTCCAGCCTGGGGAACAGAGAGAGACTTACCTCAAAAAAAAAAAAAAAAAAGTCTGTTCGTGAATGTCCAAGAAAACAAACAAATAAGCAAAGTCTAAGTGTATTTGCATCCACTTTGCCTTCCTTCAATTTGTTCTCCACACAGTGGCTTCAATGTTCTCCCCGTGTAAACCAGTTGTGTTAGCTGTGCCATTCCCTTGCCTGTCCGCTTCTTGCCTAACTATTCCAGTGCCTTCAGATTGCTTCCAGGATAAAGCCCAGAGTCCTTGATGTGGCTTACCAGGCTCTCTGCCTACCTACCTCTCCACCTTCTCTCATCACGCTTTCCATCCCTCATACCATCTTTCACCTTACTTTCCCTCCTTTGGTTACACAGACCTTCTTTCAGTCACTTCTATTCCTTGTCCTCTCTCTGGCCACAGGGCTTTTGCATATCCTATTCCTTCTGCCTAGAACAGGGGTTGCTAAAGTTTTCTGTAAAGGTCCAGATAGTAAATGTTTTAGTCTTTTTACACCATACCGTTTCCATCCCAACTACTTAAACCAGCCATAGATAATATGTAAATGAATGGGTGTGGCTGTGATTCAATAATACTCTATTTAAAAAAACACGTGGCGGGCTGGGTTTGGCCCATGGGCCATAATTTGCTGACCCCTGATCTAGAATGTTCTTCCTACTCTTCTTTCCTAGTGAATAGCTCTCTACCTCCTTTAGCTCGGCTGAAATATTTCTTTCTCAAGGAAGCCTTCGCTGATATCCCTGACTGGGTAAAATCCTCCTATTATATGTTTTCATAATACCAGGTATTAATGCCTTTGTGGCAATTGCTACACTTGAAATTTTACACTGCCCATTAGTAATCAGAAAGAGCTCGTATCCTTGATCATCCATTGTTATTCATTCATTGTTATGTGCAATAAATGGCCACCTCTGGTTTGTTATTTAGTACATAGGACAGAGTAAAAAATGTCATTGTTCTAGCCTCTGTGCTTTAAAATAACATATTCATCCATTTGTTCAATTGACAAATTTTTGTTGAAGTTCTATTGACTTGCAAGGATGCCAAGAGGTATAAGATATGAAGCCATTATTTCAAATAACTTGATGGCTGTTTTCCCATCTAAAAAATAAATAAAAATAGGGGAACGGCTGGGTGCCCATAGTCCCAGCAACCTGGAAGGCTGAGGCAGGAGTATTGCTTCAGCCCAGGAGTTTGAGGCAGTAGTCTACTATGATTGTGCCTGGGAATAGCCACTGCACTCCAGCCTGGGCAACCTAGCGAGATCCCACCTCTAAAAGAAGGTTGGAGGGAACTAGAAGCAATAAAAGTAGTGCTTTTGGGATCATGACTATAATATTCTGATAGCTGAAGTCATTTGATCTGCAAGACATCATTGGTTAAAGGTGATATGGAATGTATTGCTGGCACACCCACTAGTTTTCTATTCCCACTTGCTGTTCAACCTTCATAAATTTCCTTTTGGCATTTCAAGCTTCAATATCTAGAGCCTTTCACATCTTCTGCCAGACTCAAGAAGTTGCTACACCACCAGAATCAGAATCAGATGCTGCACTGCCCACAGAGACAGAAGCAGATGTGCTCACCAGCCCTCTTGGTTCCTCATGTTAAATGGCAGCTATCTTCTGAAAAGAAGGCCAGGAAAAACAATACTGTTACAGGTGAAGCAGACATAGGAACTAGGCTCTCCAGATGCTTCTGTGCATTTGTGGTTGTGTTTGTAAATTACATGCATGAGGACCAAGAATATCTAGAGTAAGACTGGACTTCATTGGCCACATCTCAGCTTAAGGGTAAAGCTGTTGCCAAGCACTAAATATGCCAGACACTGGTAAACTACATATTCAGTTCTGATTGATTTCAACAGGCTAGAAGTAAAAATTAATTCAAAAGAAGAATCACTTTAAACAAATGCAAAAATCCTGTGTTCCCCTTGGGTTACCCTAATCAGCTACATCTGGCCTATAGATTTGCTTGATTTGGCTTTCACAGTGTTGAAACAACAATAACTCCAAATTGGATTTGTTGATGTGAGACACTGCATATAAAAATCTGAATTCCTGGCTTCTGGGAGATTTGACAGCCCTGGGCAGCATTCCTCTATGAGAGAGTGGCTGGGTGCTGCCCTGTTTAGATGGGTCATGGACTCACCAGGACACTGTACCCAACTGAACACCTTCATTCAGGTTAGCTTCCTGCCCCATCTGTGCTTTGGAGTTTGCCCGTGCTAGATGAAAGTAGGTTCAGTGGCACAGAAATCAATTAATTAAGATAGGATATTGTTCCATTGCCCAGGCTGGAATACAGTGGCACAATCATAGCTCAGTCACAGCTCACTGTAGCCTCAAACTTCTGGGCTCAAGGGATCCTCTCACCTCAGCCTCTAGAGTAGCTAGGATTATAGGCCTGAGCCTCCACGCCCTGCTAATTTTGAAATTTTTTGTGGAAACAAAGTCTCAATATGTTACCCAGGCTGGTCTCAAACTCTTGGCCTCAAGCAATCTTCCCGCCTCGACCTCCCTACTGGGATTACAGGCATGAGCCACTGTGCCTGCCTGGTCTTATTTTTTTCTGTTTTATTTTATTTATTTATTTATTTATTTTGAGACAGAGTCTCTCTCTGTTGCTCAGGCTAGAGTGCTGTGGAGTCAGCCTAGCTCACAGCAACCTCAAACTCCTGGGCTCAAGTGATCCTCCTGCCTCAGCCTCCTGAGTAGCTGGGAATACAGGCATGTGCCACCAAGCCCGGCTAATTTTTTCTATGTTTATTTTTTTCTGTTTTAAACAGCACTTGATAATGTTATTATGTTATTTGGATGTTTGTATAAGACCTTGTATTTTTACAGGTATCTTTTCCTCAAGGAACATTGAAGGGTAAAATAACCACTGAATCTTCTTGGTTAGGTAGACTACACCAGGGGTCCCCAACCTATGGTGAATTCTATAATTATTTCATTATTTATTACAATGTAATAATAGTAGAAACAAAGTGCACAATAAATGTAATGCACTTGAATCATCCCGAAACCATCTCCCCACTCCCTGGTCCATGGAAAAATTGTCTTTCATGAAAATGGTGCCTGGTGCCAAATAGGTTGGGGACTGCTGGACCACACTATCGTAAAGACCTGCTGGGGAAAATGCCTGGTTAGGGGGAATGTGCCCAAAAGGACACCCTGTCTAACCTGAGGAGCTCTTTGTGACCCTTTGATGAATGCTAAGTGAGTGAGTCAGGTAAGGATGGGAAGAGGAGCCAGTGGGAGCAGCAACTACCTCTTCAGCTTACGGGGATTTGTTAGGGACCTGGCCATCAGCCAACACTGGGCAGGTGTTATACAAGAAGATGTATAACACACTTTTGAGATGAACCTTGAAGGATATGTAGCCACTTACCAGATGGAGCTGGACTTTGGAGAACAAGTCAGCATGGAAAAGTTGAGCAAAATCTTAGAAGCATTAAAAACAATATTGTTGGGGTGGGGGAGGGAAAAAAATCACCAGAAACCTTTCTTTTTCTCCACTCATGTCACATGTGATAGAGGAGCCTTTAGACCTGATACACTGATATTGCTAAAACCCTTTAGCTCCTGCTACTCAAAGAGTGGTCCATGGGCCAGTAGCCTGGGCACCATCTAGGAGTTGTCAGAAAGGCAGAATTACAGACCCCACCCTAGAGCTGTTGAGTTGGATACCCCAGGGTTTCATAGGCACATTAAACTTTGAGAAGCACAGTTTTTCAGAGTAATGGGATCTTGAACCAGGTAAGAATCAAATGATTTTTTCTTCCTCTTTTTTCCTTTCGATTTATTTAGACATCATTTGACCATGAGACTAAATAGGCATGAAACCTGAAAGTAATGTGGGTGGCATGGAGGCCCACGGTAAATAACATAATGATTATTACTTTATTTTTTTTAAGCCAAATCATTTTTTAAAAGTAGACTGACTTGATTTTCCCTTCATTTTTAAAAATATATCACACAAATAGTAGTTATCATAAAGACCAGTGAGAAATAATATCTTAAAAAACATGGTGTCTATTCTTGCCCTTGGACTCAAATACTAGCAAACAGAATAAGGATTATTGAATTATTTATTACATCCATGAGCTTAAATAGTTTCCAGTTTAAGGCAGGAAGCTGTATAAAATTTTCTTATTTTTTTCACTTACTGAGTAATGAAGATGATAATTGGACTGCTTGTAGGATAGAGGTGTTATTACTGAATGCTTTCTGTGTGCCTAACTCTTTGTGTACGTCCTCTAGTCCCCATATAAGGCATCGACCAGTCTGAATTTAGAAATGAGGAACTGAAGATCATAGTTGTTGTGTTGCTTATGTAAGGTCACATGATTATTATTTTGCAATTCAGATGATACACACTTTAATCTGAATCCCACGTCATTCTCCTTTCCCTGCAGATACCCTGTACCGAGCCTCAGAGTTTTTTGCTCTTCTGCATCCGGACTGGTTTCTCTTTGATCTGAATCCATCAAAATGGAAAATGCTTTTTCTACTTGGTTTCATTTTTTTTTTTT
>RJWJ010025005.1:0-24316 GCA_004363605.1 Indri indri | reverse complement strand
ACTCACCCCAGGCAAGAGAGTGAGACTCTGTCTCAAAAAAAAAAAAAAAAAAAAGAATGTAATGGCTCACGCCTGTAATCCTAGCACTCTGAGAGGCCGAGGCGGGAGGATTGCTCAAGGTCAGGAGTTCGAGACCAGCCTGAGCAAGAGCGAGACCCCGTCTCTACTAAAAATAGAAAGAAATTAGCCAGACAACTAAAAATATATAGAAAAAATTAGCTGGGCATGGTGGCGCATGCCCGTAGTCCCAGCTACTCAGGAGGCTGAGGCAGGAGGATTGCTCGAGCCCGGGAGTTTGAGGTTGCTGTGAGCTAGGCTGACGCCACGGCACTCTAGCCCGGACAATAGAGTAAGACTCTGTCTCAAAAAAAAAAAATAATAATAATAATAATACAATAAAATTAAATCAAAAGGCCCCCTTGGCCTATTCCCCTACAAGCTCAGGATTCACAAGGATTAGCAGTTTGGTATTTCCCTATAAAGCCAGAATAATAATACTTGCATTATCCAGAAAACAGGTTTATTATATTAAAAAAAAGAAAGCATCTCAGTGGTATGTGTGTTTAACATATATAACTGTTTTATCTAACACTGTATGAACATGGAAGGGCTGCTTGTCTTCAGTTACTGTGCATGGCTGTGCTGAATACCCTGTCTCTGTAGACAGTCCATCCTGCGATGACACAGAGGCCCCATGCCCCGACTTCTTGTCTCTATCTTCTCATTTTGCCATTCAAGACTCAATCCTGCTCCTTTAAAAACTTAAATATCAAACCATTTTCAGAGCCTATTTTCTCCTTTCTCCTCCCCCACTGCAGCTAGATTTGGGTTGGGCTGGGGGCAGGTGGGGAGATGGGGCAGCCAGCAGGGCAGGGAGTGTCTAGCCAGCCCCGTCTTCCAGCCTGTACATCTAGGGTGCTTCTGGCAGAGCCCGCTGTCCTGTGGGGGATGGTGGGGAGTAGTCTCTATGGACACCCAGCTCCCCCACATCAACCGCTTCCTCTTTCCTCCTCCTCGGTCCTTGTAATTGCCACACAATCCCCTATTCCTGGACGGCCGGGCTGTTTCCAGTGGGGTGCTGTCACGGACTGTGCCACAGTGGCCACCACAGTGCAGGTCTCCCCAGGCTGTCTGCAGGAGATGCTGGG
Source organism: Indri indri (assembly GCA_004363605.1). Taxonomy (NCBI): domain Eukaryota; kingdom Metazoa; phylum Chordata; class Mammalia; order Primates; family Indriidae; genus Indri; species Indri indri. The sequence continues at coordinate 23,168 of RJWJ010025005.1, read as the reverse complement.
AAGTGGAATTGCTGAGCTGAGGGGCGGGTGCTAACTCACCCCCCAAAAAGCCTGTGCTCGCCCCCAGGAGAGGGGGCTTGTTGCACTTTGTTGCACTAACGCTTTGTCAAAACAACTCCTTTCAATGGAAATGTCCCTCATAACTGATGAGTTTGCTATCTTTTCTTATTTAGTGATCATTTTTATTTCCTTCTTTATGAAGAATCTGTTTATATCCTTTGCCCCTTTCCCACTGATTTTTTTTATCTTTTCCTTATTGATTTGTAGATATTTATACAGATGCTCCTCGACTTCCAATGGGGTTACATCCTGATAAACCCACTGTAAGTTGAAAAAGCATTTAATACATCTAACCAACCAAACATCATAGCTTAACCTCGCCTACCTTAAACATGCTCAGGACACTGACATGTGGGCAAAATCATCTAACACAAAGCCTATTTTATAATAAAGTGTTGAACTATACTCAAGGTGGAAAACAGAATAGTTGTTTGGGTACTTAAAGTACAGTTTCTACTGAACGTGTATGGCTTTTGCACCATTGTAAGGTTGAAAATTTTTACATCAAACCATTGTAAGTCAGGGACCATCTGTATATTCTGGATTTTAATCCTTTGTTACATGTGCAGCAACTCACTTCCCTTTGTCCAAAGAGGGGCCCCACCTGGAGAGGGTGACTACAGAGGGAGTGCAGGGGACAGGTGCAGGGACCAGGCTTTCTGCCTGGCTGCAGCTCTCGGGGGTTATGTTGGAGAATGTCTAATGCTGGCTGAGTGGACAGATCATGGGCAAGTGACTTTTCTGTGAGCCTCTGTTCTGTCATCTATAAAGCAGGCGAAATACTGCGTCCTACACGGGGTTGTAGTGAGGATTAAATGAATACACACATGGACAGACCATCTAATGCTGTGCCACACACATATGAAGTGGATGATAAGCATTTGTTGATTGGAAAGCACGCGTTTAGTAGGTACCCAATAAACTGTGACTGTTATCATAGTGACTGTTTTTTGTTTTGTTTGCCTGTGTCTGTGGGCACTTGTGTATATCTGTAAGTCCATGCCTGTTGCAGTGGGTCCTCCTGGTGTGTGTGTGTGTGTGTGTGTGTGTGTGTGTGTGTGTGTGGTATATTTCTTGGCACAGGTGTGTGTAAGGGTCCCTTGGGGTGGTTTCTCCCAAAGAGCCGGTGTGCAGAAAGTAGTGGATGGAGCAATCTGAGGTAGGGCTGGTGCTTGGAGGGAGGGAGAAGTGGACGGGCTGAGTTTGGGAAGAAGACAGGGCAGGGAAAATGGGCCAGGTTAGTCGATACTGAGTGCAGTTGCTAAGGTCTACTAAGGTCAAGCCCTGTCATTTCCGGCACCAGGATGCACTGGTACAGAAAAGTGTTGAGCTGAGCTCCCCTGTGCAAGTTTGGCTACAGCTGACCCTCATGTCCCACCCCTGCCAGGCAATCCTGGGGCCTCAGAAAAGCCGGGGTACAGCAGTGACACGTGGTCCAGATCACTTGAGAGTGTGACTTGGTCCGTCTGGCTGTGATCTGCTGAAACCCTAATAGGAGGTGTATTTATGAGTTGCCATAAAAGGCATACTGGCAATAAAAGTCTCCAAAATCACCCTGCTGTAAACCGCTATTTACGTGTTTATGACCTCGTTCGCCAGCCAGTGGGTTGGATATTTGGTTGTCACTGATACCAGAACCAGGAGGCTCCATTCTCCTGCAGAGTGGGTTGAATGAAGGGAGCACTAGTGTGCAGGCCCAGGGCCACTCCCACTTTTCCCTGTAGCTGCCCCTTTCCCAGAGGCTCCTCATTTCAGAGCACAGCCTGGAGGCTTATTTTCTTATTGAGGAGTAACATACATTCAGTGAAGTGTACTAATCACGAACGTGCCACTGGATGACTTTTATTTAGATGGACACCCATTTAATCATGACCTTGAGCAAGGTTCATCACCCTAGGAAATTCCCTTGTGCCTCTTCCCAGTCAATGTACCCTACCCTAGAACTAACCACTGTTCTGACCTCTATCATCAGGGATCAGTTTTGCTGTCCTAGAATTTCATCTAAATGTAGTCACATGTATGTTCTCTTCTGTGTCTGGCCTCCTTTGATCAATATAATGGTTTTTAGATTCATCCATACTGCCCTGTGTAACAGTTGTTCATTCCTTTTTATCACATTGAATAGTTGTATCCATTGTATGGATGGGTAGACCACACTCATTTGTTTGTTTGAGATAGGGTCTCACTCTGTTGCCCAGGCTGGGGTGCAGTGGTATCATCATAGCTCACTGCTTGAACTCCTGGGCTCAAGCGATCCTCCTGCCTCAGCCTCCTGAGTTGTGTACCTGGGACTGCAGGCACACAACACTACATCCAGCTAATCTTTTTACTCTGTGTAGAGATGAGGTCTCACTATGTTGCTCAGGCTGGCCTCCAAGTCCTGGCCTCCAGCAATCCTCCTGCCTCTCCCTCCCAAAGTGCCAGGATTACAGGTGTGAACCACCGTGTCCGGCCACACAGTTATTTATTTATTCTCCTACTGATGGATGTTTGGGTTGTTTTCAGTTTGGGGCTACAGTGAATAAAGCCACTATGAATATTCTTGTGTAAGTCTGTATGTGAATATGTTTTTATTTCTTTTGGTAAATATTTCAGAGTGAAGTAGGTACATCACAAAGTAAGTGTGTGTGTGAATTTTTTTTTGAGACAGGGTCTTGCTCTCTTGTCCAGGCTAGAGTGCAGTGGCTCAATCACAGCTCATTGCAACCTCAAACTCCCGGGCTCAAGCAATCCTCCTGCCTCATCCTCCCAAGTAGCTGGGACTACAGGCTCCTGCCACCACACCCAGTCTTGTGTGTGCCTTTTAAAGAAACTGTTAATAGCAATGTATGAGAATTCCAGTTGTTCCTCATCCTTGGAGATTCCTCTGCCCCAGATCCTCAGTTGCCTCAAAGAGCCCACCCATCGCCCCATCTGGAGGTGGGCCTGGCTGCTAGGCATGGCAGGCATCCTCCAGGAACCCAGAGACTTGCTGTAAGGGAGAGAGATCTGGCTGATGTGGACAAATACAAGTTATACCCTCGGGGAGCCAAGAGGAGAGAAGGGAACTCACATTTGGTGAGCACCAATTATAAGTCAGGTAACACACTAAAGGCTCTTTTTTAATACTCTGGATGCTGAGGTCCCGCCAGGAATGGTAGATACAACGTTTGCTGCTTATAGAGAGCCCTGCCTCCACCTCCCAAGACTGCCTGTCCCTAGTAGCCCCTCTCTGACCACCATATTGGATTTATCACATGACCCAGCACAAAGGCACTGAGAAGGTCTGTAGAGCTTCTCTCCACCCCACCCCCACCCCCCACTGCACAGAACAAGGTCCAAAGAGAGAAAGCACTTTGCTCCCATGGTTATAATAGTGCTGGGTAACAACTCAGCTTTTCTGCTCCCAGCTTAGGAGAGAAAATCAGGCCTCCTCTCTTGAAGAGAGGCCTTTCTAAACTCCCTTCTTATCAAACCAACCCTAGGAAGGGCTTCACTCAGCTGGGAGCACCGCTGGGCCTGGGGGGGGATGGTCACAGTCCTGTCTTTAGCAGCAGCCCTGCTGGTGCAGGCACACAACAGGCATCGATAAAAGGAAGGATGGATGAGTGATTTAGCTTGCCTCTGCTGCTTGGAATAATGCTAGAAAACTCCTCTGAAATATTCACAAGTTTGTTCACAGCTCAAGCCAAAATCTTACAGCTGAAAGATCCTCCAGACATCTTTGAGTACAGTGCTCTGCTTTCAACAGACCACATGTTACTAACTCATAATTGGTGTCAGGATGTAAAGTGACTGCCTCAGGTTTTTTACTCTAGACCTGACAGAATGATTAGATACAGACAGTGGTAGATGAAAACTGGAGGCCTTAGGAGCAAGACCCATCAGGAATGAAGATCACATATCCAAGGAATTATAAAATAAGTAATGAGAAAATTAGGATTCAATTGACCACATTTCACTTTGTACAAATCTACTGGGTAAAGCAAGGTCTATTGGCATTTTCTCTGATTTTGTCTGTACTGTGCAGAAATTTCTTTCCTCCCAAATCCACCCAGTGCTGACATGTGGGGACCAAGTTGGGACCCCAGAGGTGACACCATGAATTTGGCTGGTAAGCCCAGCCAGGTAGCTGTAAGGCTCTTCTTGGTAGTCAGGGAGTTTAAATTGACCTATAGTTTAACAGGGGTCAAACAAACATATTAAATGTCTTTGTTAATGTTTTATAGCTTCACATAATATCCTAATGGTTATCATATGTGAGCTATACCTTAATATAAAGGAAAGAGTGGCAGAGTGGGGCAGAGGGCCTGGGACAGGCAGGGACTGTGGTGTCCACTGATGGCAAACAGGCAGGGTGTGAAAGAGGACCCTGGGCTGCAGAGGGATTCAGGCAGGCTTGCCTAAGCCCAGCAGGTAGCTGCAGAGAAAGAGTGGGAAGGTCCAGGGTCGTATCTCCCATTATCGTCTCCACTCCTGGATGGGCCTGCCCTGCCAAGTCCCTTCTGAGGGCCCGATGGCCAGTCTTCTTCACAAACCTCCCACAGTGGCCTCTCCAAAAGGGCCATGACGGGCTTGGAGAATGCTCTTGCCTGAGCTGGCTCTGCTCCCTACTCCCTCCTGGCTGCCGGGCTGCAGGCAGCCAGAGAGAGGAGCCCTCGGCCAGGGCCACAGTGTGCTGGTCTGCTCGGCCTCACCTCACTCCCCAGGTCTTGGAATTGGCGTTTCTGGGGTGGGAACTGCGTGCCTGCTTATTTTCAACATGGTGTCTGGAGCAGGCAGGTAGAGGACCGCAAGGAATGGGAACTAAATGCCCGTCAAAATGCATACACAAGGCCGAGGTGGGAGGATTGCTTGAAGTCAAGAGTTCAACACCAGCCTGAGCAAGAGCAAGACCCTGTCTCTACAGATATAGAAAAAGTAGCTGGTCATGGTGGTTCGAGTCTATAGTCCCAGCTACTTAGGAGGCTGAGTCAGGAGAATCTCTCGAGCCCACGGGTTTGAGGTTGCAGTGAGCTACGATGATGCCACTGCACTCTACCCTGGGTGACAGAGCAAGACTCTGTCTCTCTCTCTCTCTTTCTCTCACACACACACACAGACACACACACTCACACACACACACAAAGCATACACAGTAAAAGGTGTGTCTGCATGTGTGTTTACATATGTATATACATGTGTATGTACATACTTTTTAATGTGTATGACTTTTGATGAGGCATTTTATATTCATATAAAATATATTATTATATAATTATATTCTATTAGACTAATAACTAATATCATTAATATATATTTAATAAATAATATAACCAAGAGGAATGAAAACATACATCCATAGAAAGACTTGTACATGAATGTCCACAGCCTCCAACTGGAAACAACTCAAATGCTTACCAAGGAGGGAATGGATAAATAAATTATGGTATATCTACACAATGGAATATTACTCAGCAAGAAAAAGGAATGAGCTACTGCTACATGCCATAACGTGGAGGAATTGCAAAATCATTACACTGCATGAGAGAAGACAGGAAAACAAGAGTGCCTACTGTATAATTCCATTTCTATAAAATTCTAGAAAATGCAAACTAACCTATAGTGACGAAAAGCAGATCAGTGGTTGCCTGAAGGTAGGCTGGAATGGCATGAATGGATGAAAAGAGACACAGAGAAACTTTTGGGGTTGATGAAAATATTTTTTTTCCTTGATTGGAGTGATGATTTCATGGGTATATTCATATGTCAAAAGTAATCAAGTTGTATACTTTAAATATGTGTGGTTTATTGTGCTTCAATTATACTTCAGCAGTATAGAAAAATAGAAACATTTCAATCACATTCTTTTCATTAAAATATTACTAATATTTTTAACATCATAATTATATTAATATCATTTAATATAACATGTTATGAAGGGCAAAATGATTATACTCCTTTGGTAAATAAAATAAAAATTACTTTAAAATAGTATTTCTCGCTTTACTTCTTCCTTTTAAAATTTCCATGTTTTGTGCAAGTTTTATAATATATGGAATATTTTACTAGAATAATATATATATATATAAATAACATGATTAAACATAAATGGACATTCTGAAGGGCATACGCTCAAAACTTCACTGACATAGGTATGATATTTTAAAGACCAGTACAATAGGGAGCTCCTGAATCTCCATTCCCTGGGAATTCTTTTTTTTTTGAGACGGGGTCTTGCTCTGTCGCCCTGGTTAGGGTGCAGTGATGTCATCATAGCTCACTGCAACCTCCAACTCCTGGGCTCAAGTGATCCTCCTGCCTCCCTAGTAGCTGGGACTATAGGTACGTTTCACGAAGCCTGGCTAATTTTTTGTATTTTTGGTAGACCTGGGGTCTCACTCTCACTCAAGCTGCCCTGGGCATTCATATGATTGAAATAATATTATTTAACTTGAAATAAAGGAGTGGTTTAACATTAAAGAAAAAAAGGACTAATCTGATATAGGTAGTGGCATGGAGAAATCTCAAAAACAGACATGAAAGAGTATTGCTCTATGATGAATTTTTTAAAAACAGACAAAACTAATCTTGGAATCAGAAATCAGATCAGTGGTGGCCTGTGGGCACAGGATTCATTGAAGGGGATTCAGGGAGCTTTCTGGGGTGATGGAAGCCTCTTTATCTTGACTGTGGTGGTGGTTATACCTCTGTCAGCACTCAGAACTGCACACTTATAAAGTGGGTGTATTTTGGTGCACGCAAATTCTACCTTTAAAAAAGCATTGTAGAAAACCTCACTGTGTGGTCAAGGAAAGCACCATTTGGACTATGTTTGACACAGGGGCTACCAGTTTGTGTCCTCTGTACTAGTCATGCATATATTTCTCATGTAATTTGTAATAATTCAGATATTATTCACATACCATAAAATTCACCTTTTTAAAGTATATAATTCTGTAGTTTTTGGTATGTTCACGAAGTTGTGCAACCATTGCCACTATCTAATTTTAGAACCTTTTCATCACCCCAAGGAGAAAACCCAGTTCAAAGTTTCCCATGCACTGCTGAGTATCCTTGGTCACTTGTTTGGTGCCTGTGAGCTCTTGCTAGCAGATAATAAGTTGAAAGTGCAAAAACGTTTAAGAAAAGCGCATGGCTCAATAATATAAAATTGGGAACATTGTGCCCATTAATTTGTTTTCCCTCCCATGAATTAGGAAAAGGCAGCTGTGGAGGCAGAGGGGAGCTCCCTGGGGATGAAGCGGGTAGGACCCTGGGCTTGTGGCACTCCAGGATGGAAGATGGGGTCTGGAGGGCAGGTGCCTGTCCCAATGTAAGCACCTAGGGAAAAGCAAACTAAATGCTTCAGGAAGACAGAGAAAGAAGTGGCGCAACCTTGGGAGGCCTCCTGGAAGGGATGGCTTTGGGGCCAGGCCAGTTATTTCTTGTAATTCTGCTGTGTTTTACGGTTTGCAAAGAGTGTTTATAAACATTTTGTTCTTGGATTCTTGGGATCCAGCAAGATAGGTAGCCTCATCCCCATTTTACAAAGATGAGGAAACTGAGTCCAGAGAGGTGAAGGGTACCACAGAAGATCTCACAGAGAAGCAGTGACTAAATATGAACTTGACCCCAGCTGTCTGCCTCCAAGCCCATTGCTTTTTCCCTTACAACACAGTGTAGGTGAGAGGGATACCTGGTGGCAGGATTGTAGGAGCTAAGACAAGGGGAAAAGCAGGGCAGGTATTGTGGGAACATGTAGCAGTGGCCTGTGCTCCCAGAGCAGCAGGGCCAGCATAGCCGGGTAGGCCAAAGTGGAGAGCAGTATGGGGTGATCACCTGATTACTTGGGTAATTAGCCATTGGGAATCATTATGTGACTTGCCTTGCTTGGGCTGACTGAAGGGAGCTAGCTGGTCAGTGGCAATGGAGGGCTGCTGATTGCTGACAGCAGGCCTGCCTGGAGTGCGGAACTTCACTAAGTTCTTCTGGGGTTGAAAACAGCCTGATGCCCTGGCCAAGGGCTCTGCCCATCCCCAGGGTCCAGGCCTGGCCCTCAGGTTCTTACTTAGTACAAGGCCCCGAGCTGATGCCCACCTCCAGACAGCAGGCCTGCTTGGAAGTAGCAGGCAAGGCTTCAGGGCACAGAGGATGGTCAAACACTGACCCCTCGGTCAGTGAGGATGGGGGTTACAACTCCACCCCACAGAGCCAGTAGGAAGTGGAGACCAAGTTGGGAATGGCCAGGGTGCCTCATTGGTATGCCAGCCTCTGGGCTTGGATGCTGCCAGCTGACCCACTCTCTTGTCCATCCACTGTCTCTCAAGGAAAGGGCTAGCCTCATGGTTAAGATACAGCATGTCTCTGCCCTGAGGGGTACTGATATCTGTGTGGTTAGAGAGGGGGACAGAACCCAAACAAATGACAAACAAATACAGGTATAAATTATAACTAGGGGGCCAGGTGTGATGGCTCACACCTGTAATCCTAGCACTCTGGGAGGCTCAGGCTGGAGGTCAGGCTTGAGGTTGGGAGTTGGAGACCAGCCTGAGCAAGAATGAGACCCCGTCTCTACTAAAAATTGAAAAAATTAACCAGGCGTGGTGCATGTACCTGCAGTCATAGTTATTTGGGAGGCTGAGGCAGGAGGATCACTTGAGCCCAGGAGTTTGATGTTGCTGTGAGCTAGGCTGATGCCACGGCACTCTAGCCCAGGCAACAGAGTGAGACTCTGTCTCAAAAAAAAAAAAAAAATTATAGCTAGGGGAGAGAGAAGGACAGACAGAGAGACAGAGAACCTGTTTAGACAGGGTGGGCAGGGAAGGCCTCTCTGAGGAAACCATCTTGTTAAATAGTGAGAAGGTGCCAACTATGTAAAGGTGTGTACAGGAGGTGAGATGGAGAGCGTGCCAAGGCATTGCAGTGGAAAGACAGGGCATACCCATGGAATGGAAATGCAGCAAGCAAAGCAGGTGAGTGGGACAGGTGAGTGGGAGGGTGGGCAGGGCCAGTCTTACAGGCCAAAGTGAGGCTTTTAGACTTATACAAAGTGCAACAGGAAGCACTGGGAAGCTTTTAGGCAGGGGCGAGTCATAACCAGAAATGAGTTTTCCATAGGTCACCCCTGGCTCTGTGCTCCTCTGGGGCTGTCCCTCTGTCAACAGCCCCAACCCAAATTTCCCAGTAGTGATGTGGATGAGGAGCTGGCATGCCTGGTTTGTGGCCTAGCTCTGCCTTTCTCTAAGGATGACCTGGACGCTCCCAGTTTGCTCTTTTCCCACAGGGAATGTCGCAAACTGTCCTGAGGGATGTATACTCACACCCACATCCACACAGGGCTTGACACGAGTCAGATGCTCAAATTATAGTTTTCAACTGTCCTTGTGGTTCTCTGTTCTTCTCCTTCTTAGGGGTCATGAAGCTGAGCCATGGAGAAAGCCTGGAATCAACAAGGGACTGGCTTCTGTCTGAGAGTTTTACAGTAGTTGAATAAATGGGAAGATAGCACATGTCCTGGTTGAGAAAATGAAATGTTATAGAATATTTGATCTGTTTAAACTAATTCGTAGGTTCAATGCGACTCAATGGAAAAATCTCAGTATTTTTTTGGAACTAAAAATACCATTAACAACAATAGCTAACATTTACTAAGCATTTATTATGTGATAGACATTGAGCTTGAGAAGCAGGTGTTATTCTCTTCCACATTTTACAGACCATGCCCCTAAGGCCTAGAGGGGATAAGTAACTTGCCAAGGTCACAGGGCTGCTTAGTCTTAAACCTGGATGGTCCATCGTTCAAGCCAGTGCTCTTAACCCTTATATGGTTATCCTGGAATGTGTATAGACACATAAACCAGTGTGGATATCAAGTGATATTCTGAAAAAAGAAGACCCCAGGAAGAGGAATCAAACCTTGTCAGATGTTAGATCCTAATTCAAAGAACCAATATTTAGATTTATGTGGCATTTGCTTAAACCAAGGTCTACAGAAAGAAATGGAGAATTCAGAAATATACTAACCAAAACCAAAAGCCTAGCATAAAAGGTTTTATTAACAAAGGATAAGGGATGAATTATTTAATATACGGTGACTGCATTAACTGGTGATGGTGGCAGAGTTAAATACATATTTTACTCCAAAATAAATAAAGTAACATAAAATTGGGACAGTCATCAAAGAATTAAATATGAAGTGAAATTGCACAAAACTAGCAGAAAGACTATGAGATGGGTGGAAGAAAGCTCACTTTGTCAGCATTGAAGCAATAAAGAAAATCACAAAGGACTAGCTAGAATGACAGATTGAACATTAGAATAAAACAAAAAAGAACAACAGGCTGGAGCCGGAAAATATTTGCATCAATGATGACAAAGGAGCAATATCTGCAATATTAAAAATGCTTGTGCAAAGCGGTAAGAGGTTCAAGTCCCCAACAGATGAATGGATGCAAACAGATCATTCACAGAAGGGGGAATACAGACAGTAAATGCACAGAAAAACATTCATTTTTGAATGTTCAGTCATCTAAGAATTGCTAAGTAAAGTAACCTTCAACTAGCAACAGACACTATTAAAGTGGGGGCGGGAGGGAAGATGGCACTTAGCGCTTAGAAATGTGCATTAAACTCCTTACACTTGTTCCTTGGAGGCGGTAGAATAATTGGGGCAGCTCTTTGGGAAAATATGACACCGTAAGGCAAGACCACCCGACAATTCATAGCCTTCCACCTGGGAGCCTTTCTACTCTCAGGAATTCGTCCCAAGTGCAGAATTCAAGGATATGTTAGCAAACAACTGTAAAAGAACCAAAATATACCATATCAGGCATTGAGTGAATGGAAAGGGATATCTGCACACCTTAAAAACGACTCATGTGAATAAAAGAAAAATTTTAATGTAGCAAACAAAAGAAAATGTGTGGTTGCAACTATGTAAAGACATGGATATATGTGGAAGGTTTTTGCGTGAAAAGTTGCATTCTGTAGTAATAACAATGGATACTTTATTCTTTTTACATTTCTCTGTTTGTCATTGTCTTTTCAGTGATGCTAAAATAATTCTGGACTCATATCCAGCCGGCAGCGTGACTCTGAGCAAGTTTGTCTATAAAGCAGGGTAGTATATCCCCGAGCGGTTGAGGTCAGTGGGAGATGGCCTGAGCCCGAGTCTGGCACACTGTGGGTACCCCAGACCACCTTCTCGCGGTGGAGGAACCTCCTCCTACCTAAAATGCAGGAACCATCCGCGCCCAGCGCCAGACCTCCTTCCAGGGCCTGGGAGTCTGGTCGGGCACTCCCGGGTCTCGGTGTCGCGGGGACTCCTTTCCTGAGGGAACTTTCCGAAGCAGGTGGGGGTGCGTGTGTCCCACGGGTGCCTGCGCTCAGGGGCGAGGTCGGGGACGTAACCGTCGGTGACAGCTGAGGGGCCGACTTGCAGCCACCTTCGAGCTTCTGATCCTGCCCCGGGCTCGGGGCTCTCTTGCCCGAATTCGGCAGCCGTCCAGTGCCCCCGAGCTGCAGGAAAACTCAGATTTACAGGGCGCCTCCTGCAGAAGTCTGGAGACATCGGGGACGTCGCACGGCCCGAATCGGACTTCGCAGGCAGGGGGCACTTGGGTGCCCTTCCAGGTCTCAAAAGACGCGCCCGATCCCCAACGAGGACGCAGCCCCCTCCGGCAGCTGCACGCGCGCATCTGGGATCCGGCAGCTGCTCTGTCTGTTTGTCCGCTAATGCCATCTTGTCCGGGGCGGTCACGTGCGGGCAACAGCAGCACGCTTCGCCTCGGTCTGGGCGCCGAGTCTGAACCGGGGGCACCAGTGGGTTCCTCGCCGCTGGGTCGACAACCGAGGTGAGGCGCGGGGCCCCTTCCCTCCCGCATCCGAGCAGGGCCAGCGCAGACGCTGGATTCCCAAGGGCGCGTCTCCTGGTTCAAGCCGTTTCGCGCGGGGCCACAACGCCGTCGGGGCCCCGAGGCGCCGCCGCGTGCCCTGCGCCACGGCCTCGGGGGCGTCCGCGCCGAGTTGCCGGCTGGGGACGTGGGTGGCCGGCGGCGCTAGACACCCAGCACACCAGTCCGCGGCCGCCTCGCCTCCCGCGCGGCCCCAGCCCGGCGGGCAGACGTTCGGACCGACACCGGCTGGCAGGGCCCGGGGGCTCCGCGCGCGGCGCGAGGGGCGCGGGCTGCCGGGAGGACCGCTGAGCTGGGGGTTGGGGGGGGGGCGCGGGCGCATGCGCCCTGCACCCGTGCCATATTGGAATGAGTCGGAGCGCGGAGCGCCGCCGCCGCCGCCTCCGCCGGAGCGCGGGTGGAGGGGGGCGGGGAGAGCTGCCGGCCGCCCCGCTCCGCCGAACCCAGCAGGAAGGAGGGCGCGAGCGGGCGAGCGCGGGCAGCGCGGAAGGAAAAAGCGCCCGCGCGGGGGACAGAAAAGAAGGAAAGAAAGAAAGAAGACGAGCGCGAGAGAGGGGAAAAGCGAGCGATCGAGCGAGCGCGCGCGCGCGAAAACTCCCGGCAGGTAAAAAAGCGGGGCCGCCGGCTGGGCCTTCCCGCGCGGCGGCCTGAAGGGGCGGCGTCGGCGCCGGGACGGGGGACCGCACGGCGTCCCCTTTGGAGCGGTCGCGCAACTTTGCCAACGGAAAACCGCCGGGAGCCGGCGGGCGGCGGGCGCGCGGGCTGAGGCGCCAACGGGCGGCGGCGGCACGTTGGGGCGGGGGCGGGGCGGGGGGGGAGCGCGGCGCCCGCGCGCGGCCTCGCGCGGCTCCGCGCGCCGGCTGGCCGGACTGCAGGGGCGCGCCTGGGCGCCTCGCCGCGGTGGCGAACGGCGGTGGCGGCGGCCGTCAGCCCCTGGCCGGCAGCGCGGCGCGCGTCAGCCCGCGGGAGGCGTGAAAGGAAAGTGGCCGGGCGGCGGCAGTGGCGGGCCCCCAAGTTCCCCGGCGCACTGGGCCCGCTGCGCGCCCCTCCTCGCGCGCGCCTCGCGCTCCCGCCCGCCGAGCCCCCGCGGACCCGCCCCCTGGGCTCGCTCCGGGCGGGGCGCGAACCCGCAGCAGGGGCTGGGCGCGCGGGCCGAGCGGCCCTTCGTAACTTCGGAGGGCCGAGGCGGCCGCCGCGCCGTGCGGGGCGTCTAGCGGCAGCCGCAACCGGTTGCTTCGGGCCGCCGCTGTGAAGTGAGCGGGCCTCCCCGGCGCCGCCGCTCGCTGGGAACCGCTGCCCGACCCCTGCGGACCTGGTCAGGGTCCCGACCTGCCACTTGGGAGGTCCGTGACCGTTTCGATTTCTCTTCTTAAAGTCTGATTTTGGAGGCTGAAAAAGAGACTGTGGAGAGGCGAGCTGTGTACTGGGAAGCAAGGCCTGCTCTGTGCGGACCAGAAACGCCTTGCGAGAAGAGAAATTCCCGCGGAAAGGGTGTATGTTAAGTTTTTCGCAAGATGTCAGCTGTTCACGTGGGGTCTAAAAAACTAAGCCGTCAAGCACAGGTCATCTCCAGATCGTGTTACGCTCAAGAAGTGGGGTGGGTCGCTTCGGTCAGAAGACTGGCTTGTATTTGTTGGGGGTATTCCCAGCAGGTCACTCAAAGCAGTGCCGGCTAGTGGCCCCAAGTGATGTTTTCTAAGTCCTACTTAGCAGTGATCTGTTTCTGAGCACCAAGTAACCATCAAGGAGATTAGAAAGGTAGCAAGATGGATTTTGGCAATCCCTGCGTATGACTTCCCTCGAACCACATTTTGAAGATGTCATATTTACGTATTTGCCGTAAAATGCCTGAACATGTAATCGTTAATTTGCCAGCTGTCTTGAGAGAATGAAGAAACATGAATGTGTCTTCATGCGTACACTTTGGGGCCTGTTAACTGGTGTTTTGGGACATTTGTTGGATCCTTCTAGGCCATAGGTAGATTCAGAGTTCAGATTTGTTTGCAGTGCCAGGAAAGTAACGGCCTGGTGGAAACGGGAGTGGCCTGAGATCAGGAAACTGTTCTGTTACTACCGTTGTCATTGACTAGCTCCCTTATCTTGGGTATGTTTCTTACCCTTTGTAGATAAGATTTGATTTTTCTTATTTGTAAAATTAGAATAAACAGATCATCTTTCTGCGAGCTTTCAGTTCTAAAATTCGGTGACTTTTTAAAAACGAAAGCTTTTTAAAAATCACAGTCTGTATTTTGAAAGGTTCTATATATAAGTGCTCACAATGTGCATCTTTATTAAAAAGCATTTGGAAAAAAAAAAATCTTGGTAGCGATGTCCAGAATGATTTAATGTAAGTTATTTGAATAAAAACATTAAAGAATGTATTTCAACGTGCTTAAAAATATTCATTTTTTATTGAGGTATAGCTTGCTGTAAGATCTTAAGAGTACAACCACCGACTTTTTACTTGCGTGCATGCCCTGATAATCACATTATCAAGGTATAGAATGTTTTTAGGTGCCCTTGCCAAGGCTCCCTTTGGATTCCTCCCATTCAGTGAACACCCCCCTTCCCCAAGGCAACCACTATACTGACTTCTGTCAGCACAGATAGGTTTTGCCTCAAAACAGGACTCTTTTGACCATGAAAGGGGACAATGTAAGTAATTAAACTGAAGGACAGCAGATATGTAAACATTTTATTTATGACCCAATGCTTTATAATGATTCTTAGGGTTTTTACTGTCTAGACTAACTTAAAATTCTGACCCGAGAGACTTCTTAGTCAGAAGGGCACTTTTCAGCTGCGGCAATACTCTGCAGTTTTGGATTTGTAGTTCTCGGGGAGTCCTTATGTTCACGGGTGTGGTATTAATCAGTTACTTCCCATTTTTGGAATACAGGTACTATATATTTGTAGATAGTAGGTTTGGAGGGTGAATCACAAATTTTCCCGACAAATCAAAGAGTTTATGGTGTCAGTAGATGAATCAGTTCCTTAAAGCCTAGAATTTGCTGAGAAAAGTGAATGAAAATTGATTTTTTAAAGTTCAGTGAATTAAGAATGTGGGTATAAAGCTTTAACGACCTTTTAAATGATAGCAATTAACTTGATTGATGTACACAGGATGTTCCAACTGGTTTATCAAATCATTAAAACTTTAACTATAGAAGCAAAAACAAAAGGTAACCAAAAATTATGTCAGGTGCGATTTATTTTTTTTATCTTAACATGATGAAGATACCTTTTTATAATACACCTCTGTCTAGGAAGATGGATTTTTGATATTCTTCACTGAAGCAAGTACTGCAACAATTTGCTTATCCTTCCCCTAATGTCTTTTAATATATACTTGTGTCCTTTCTTGTTTCTATAGATAAAGGGAAAGAGTTAGATGTCAAGTGAATTCTTATTTTGTTAGTTCCTAACAAAGGCCTGTGTTTTTTTACCACAAGGACATCTGTGTGATAAAAGTTGGGAACGTTCTAAGGCCTCTGGTAGGGATGTATGGGGGATGGTCCACAAAGTTCAAAGCTTTTCTTTTGTGAAATGATTTCACTGAATAATTCTTTCTCTGAGTTAGCCAGCCAAAATGACTGTCCAGCAACTAAGCTGGATTTGGTCGCTCCATCCAAGATTCACAATCTCATTAGCTAAGAGAGTATGATGATTTAGCCGTTACTGGTCTGCTGTTTCTTTGTGTGGCTCTTTTTAGGTTTCTTGGCTTTTGCATTATCAGGTTGTTTAAATGTATTAAATCTTTAAGAGATGCAACTAAAGAGATAGAAAATGAGAAAAAGAATACACATGAAAGGGAATTTCCTCTTTTTGATATTCATTTCTTTATAAACTTTTTCCCTTTAAAAATGCTTTGCCTGTCCATTGTCTTACTGATACTTATGCTTTCACAGTGATAACTAGACTGGGCTTAGCTGTGGAATGGTGGTATAGCAGCAGATATTATTTGACTCTAAAGTCTATAGAAAAAGGTGAACTGTCCAAACTTCATTGGCTTTATATTATGACTTTGTCTTATGTTCACATCAAATTAATGAATACAATCCAAAAAGCAGAAGACCGTTATTTAGACAGGTATTTTAAACGCTAAATATTTTTAATATTAAAATTTTTCTAATAACTTACCAGAATTTTACTTTTTGCAATTATTTGGCTGGTAACCAGTATTTCAGAATAATTTAAATGAGAATAAAAGAACATGTAATCAGTAAATAGTACAGCTTTTTTATGGCAGGGTATTTTTCTTTCTGTATATAGCATTCGTTATTTAACTGGGGTGTTTTGTATTTGAAAACAATGTTTATATACGTAGTTGTTAAATTCAACGAAAGTCTTTGGGGATTTTGGTTACCTGGGAGATTTTGAACCATTAGACTTTGGGGAGTGGGATTTTGATAGGACTCTACCATTCTTCAAGTGATGTTAGCCTCATTGGAAAATTATTTAAAAGAGAAAGGATGTGGTCAGTTGTTGCAAATTCATGTTTAAAATTTCAGAAGTGGGAGGAAGGGTAAGAACAAAGAAAAATTATTAGTAGGAAAATTATGCTTTGCAGAAGTGTTAAGAGGCTTGATTATAAACCTTTTCCTGTAACTCAGAGACACCTAAAGAGTTGTGTATAATTATTCTTTGTATTATTCACGAGGATGTTTATAACCTCATTCAGCTCTCTTTGTCTTTAGGTGATCACTCAAGGATGTTATTTAAAAACAAAGAAATATAGTCTATGTATTGTATTAAATGATATTAAATCCCTGTTGAACTTTGTGGTTTGATAGTTTAATAAATTTCAGTGAGCCAGTCACTTCATTGTGCAGGGAGAGGCTATAAGGTGACATTGCTAACATGGTGTACAGTGCTGCATGCATTGGTTCCTTTTTGATGTTTTCGCTTAGTCTAGAGAAAGGTTAATTACTAAACTGATTTGGGGCAGATAGGGTAGTTGAGAGTGTCTACTTTGTCTAGGAAAGTTGGGTTCTGGTCTGAGATGGTGTTTGGAGAGGATCTTAGATGAAAGATGGAGGATGGTTTGTTGGCAGCCGAAAGTGTGGGACAGTCACACATTTAGAATGACAGTATAGATGGGATGAGAAATTTAGCAATTACTAAAATGCCTCAAGAGGTTTTCTTGCTGATATTCAACTTGAAGTGTTAACCAAGAAGTGCTTTGATTTGAATTCCACATTATTGTTTTTTATACCCTGAAGGATTTTTAAAAAAGTATTTGAGGTGGTTCCTGTGTAATATTTGCTTAGTGGTAAGGCTGTGTGTGAGTTGTCACTGGTTTTTCATTCTTTTTCACATCAATTTGCTACTCAGACTAGAGTGTGTTCCTGTCTCTGAGTTTTTGCTAGTGTTCTTTCTTATGAATCATTTTCTATAAAACATGCTTTTTCCATGTTAAAAATGGTATATGGTAATTTGGAATCATAATTTTGAGATACCATTTTGGCTCATTTTTACTCATGTCATAAAATAACCTTGGAGAGGTTAGTTGATGATCACACAGATGTACTTAACATATCACCTGTCTAGAACATGGTAAATAACGAGGAAGTAAATTTTTACAATTTTTAAAAATGTTTATTATTGAGTTGTATGATATATATCACGTGAATTTTACCATTTTAACCATTTTTAAGTGTATAGTTCAGTGGCATTAAGTATATTCACATTGTTGGCAACTATTACCACTGTCTATCACCAGAACTTTTTACATCTTCCAAAACGAAAGTCTGTACCATGAAACAGTTACTCCCATCTCCCCTCCTCCCAGCCCTGACAACCACCATTCTAATTTCTGTCTCTATGATTTTGACTATTCTGGGTACCTCATATAAGTGGAATCATACAGTATTTGTCCTTTTGTGACTGCCTTATTTCACTTAGAATAATGTCTTCAAGGTTCGCCCATGTTGTAGCGTGTGTCAGAATTTTTTTTTTTTTTTGAGGTAGTAAATTTTTAAAAAGATTTCCACAGTGGGTAAAATAGAAGCCACAGAACCCTGTATGCTAGGACTTGTTTACCTCCCTTGGAAGAAATCTAGGTGCCAACCAGAGCTATGAGAACCAGGTACCTTGTCCTTAGATGCAGTTTGGGCACACTTGGTTATTAGAATGAAAGAGAGAGAGCAGAATGTGACAACAGGATAGAAGACAGGAAAAGTATAAAAGCAAAGGTCTCTAGAGTCTGGGGTCACACTAGGTAGGGATAGAGCCTTGTGGATGTCAGGATGCCATCTTACCTGTGTGATTGCTGATGTTTATGATGTTGGCCTGAATCAAAGCATGCTATCCAGAACAGTTAACCAAAAAAAGCTTATGTGTTCAGAGTTGTAAATAAATCTTCAGCTATCTAAAAGGCATGATCATCAATGACTCATTCCCCAGTTGTTCCAGTTAGTTGAGGTTCTGCTACATTTCACTCTCATTTTTGTGTTGATAGAAAGTTAGTGAGTGTCTAATGAGGCTCATATAATAATGATACCATATAATTAATGCTTTGTATTTTAGATTTATTATATTACTTTAATTATGTATTTATGAAATGAGATGCCCAGTCATAAATGGAGAGAAGGCAGATTTGACAGAATTAAGGATTGTAGAGTTGAGCAGTTATATATTTCAGAATGGCTAAAGAGGTATAAATTGTTTTTCTTTTATTATTATTTTTAATGGTTGTATTAGTTTAGTAAAAGTGGGATGAGTTTCCTGAATTCTGTTTACTAGGGGATGGCAGGTACCTTAAAACATCTCTTAATCACCCCCTTCCCTTCATAACATGGGTGCTTTTGACTGTCTTTCTTGGAACCACTGAAGAATTGACAGTGTATGTCACGAGGCCTGGTTTTTATTGTACCTTAAGTTACTGTTTAATTTTCAAGAAAATCAGAATGGTTAATTGTTTCCTCAAGTTAGTAAGGCGTTTCTGAAAGTATTAGTTTCTGTGCCATGTTTTTGTCTAATAGGGCAGTATAGAGCAACTCATTTTTGTTTTTTGGTTTTTTTTGAGAGACCGGGTCTCACTCTGTTGCCCAGGCTGGAGTGCGGTGGTGCGGTCAGCCTCGAACTCCTGGGCTCAAGCTATCCTCCTGCCTCAGCCTCCCAAGTAGCTGGGACTATAGGCATGCGCCACCACGCCAACCTGATATTTTTTATTTTTTGTGAAGTCTGGGTCTCGCTGTATTGCCCAGGCTGGTTTCAAATTCCTGGCCTCAAGCGATCCTCCCGCCTTGGCCTCCCAGAGTGTTGGGATTATAGGCCCAGCCTGGAGCAACTCTTCTATATTATTCAATCCCCATTGTGTATCATTGATACTTCTGAATTGTCAGTTAAATATTTTGAAGAGTCCAGTTTACATACTAGAGTGGTCTTATTAATTGTAAAAATACTAGTTGGAGTTTCTAAGTAAATTGTTAGATATCCTTTTCTTTTAAAAAAAATTAACAAGTAGGTGTTCTTTCCTGGAATATGGTGTCCTTTTGATTGGTTTTAATTTTTATTGTCGAGCAAAATGCACAGGGTTCAGTGGTCTTGCTAAAGCTAGAAACTTGAGAAACTTTGAGTTTGTTATTGTTGTTATAGTTGTTTATGATATATTAAAATATCTGAACGCTTTGACCTCTTAATGTAATTAATATTTATTATTTACATTTTATTTCTCTTTTTTCTTTCTTTCTCTGCCCTTGGACATCATTGTATCTCTTTTAAAGGTAGCTTTCCAGTCCTCAGTCATGAGTTGTGTTTGTGCTTAAAATATACATAGTTTTTATTATTGTTAATACAAGTAACGCTGTATACAAATTGGGAAACAGACTTAGATCTCCTAGGCATCATCTGCACCTAGTTTTCCTGTAAGCACGCACAGGGGCTCATGGGTCAATTGAGAGAAGCTTTCAATGGTTCTCTCTGTTGCCAGAGCCTGTTACCAGGGGCTGTGACACTGGAAGCAGAGGGCTGAGGTAGGCTCTTCTGGCCTCTCCTTCTAGGGATAGTCTCCTTTCTGTTGTAGCAAGTGCTTGAGGAAGCCTCCATGATTCCTACAGCCAGACCCAGGGCCTTAAAGCACAGCAGGGCTCTGAAGACCCTGTTCCTCACCCCCACCACCTCCCCTGACCATTGACTTTTACCCGTTTTGGCTTTCTATTAACTTTGTCTGAAAGGAGCTTTTTCCAGGAACAGTCGACCAGTGAAATCATAGGTTCTGTGTGGTATTCTTTTCCTACAGCCTCCTTGAGAGGCTTCCCTATTCTCCCTATGCATTGTCTTTGACTTCGTCGTGACCTTCGTTTTCTCCCAGAGTTCCAGCCCCTTCAGGCCTGGACCCATTGTCTAATCCTTCACTTGCTCTCTAGCCAATTCTCTTTCCTTGTCCTTCTGGGGCCTCTGCTCTGTAAGCCACCCACAGCCTTCCAGCCACTGCCTGTCTCTGCTCCTGGATGCAGGCTACTCTGAATTCAGATCTCCCTCTGAGTGGCTGTCAGTGGCTCCAGATGGCCCTGTATTGAGGCAGACCCTCTCTCTTTGCCCTTTGTAACCTTTTCACACTCCCTTGTTTCTCTCTTTACATCTTTCTCAATGAAGTCGTCTACACTTAGACTTTGCCTAGCCCCTGTACCCTCCTAACCCTTTCTGCTGAGCATCAGAAGATCCATATATATCCTCTGCCTCTTGGGCCTCTCCATGTTGGATGCAGCACTGGCACCTCAGAATCCACAGGTCCAAAGCAGAATCCCCCTTTCTACCCCGAAGCTACCGATCCTGTAGTAGGCCTGTCTGCCTACGTTTCTTTCCTTACATTCCTCCTCAGTGGTGGTTTTTTATTTTGTCCCCTGCCAGCTTTCCTGTGGAACTCAGGGTCTTATTCTTTAATTATTAATACCTATCTCTGACTTGAGAACCAGCAGTTCTGATTCCTTCGTTTTCAAACATTTTTAAAGCTATGGAACCCTCAGTTCAAATGAAATCTTCCTAGGAAGCCCAATGTGTAAAATAAACTAGAGTTCTCCTGGTAGAAGGGGGGGTGAAGGGCCAGCATCTTTTTTTTTTTTTTCGTTTGACAGAGTCTCCCTCTGTCACCCATGCTAGAGTGCAAACTTAGGGGCTCAAGCGATCCTCCTCCCTCAGCCTCCCAGAGTGCTAGGATTACAGGCATGAGCCACTGCGCCAGCCAAGTGCCAGCATCTTGTCCTGCCTGCTGGGCTTCCTGTGCTTTTCTCTTCCCCTCTGAGGCAGTCTAGCAACTGGCTTTTGAGGCAGCCTTCCCCATGGATCCTGTGTAAGTAAAGCTCCCTGGAGTTGCTGATGGTACTGCCCTTGAGGGCATGCTGCATGTTTGAAAACCACTTTGTCTGTTCTGCACCCCACTTATTTCCCATTGGTTTTCCTGTGGAAATTTTTATTTTGATTATGACTGATAACATAAAATTAGTGCCAGTGATGAATCTTGCCAGGGAAAAGGAAAGCCACTTTGGAAAGTGAAACTAGGTTTTAAAAAGGGCCAGCTCCATCAAATGCTGAAACCTTCGAAAATGCTGAAGGGCTCCTTTCAAAACTTACATAAGTCTCTACTGACTGTCTTTCTCTCTTTCCTTTTTTGTTTCATTTTTTTACTTTTTTTTTTCTTTCTTCTGCTCTATACCATGTCACATTGTTTTATTTTTTAGATGCGTGTGGATATCTTTCTCTCTTTAAAGCTGCATTTCTATCAACATGAACATTCAGATAAACTTAGTTTTACTGTTTTTGTTTTGTTTATTTACCAGTATATATAGATTTTTTTCAACTCATAATAAAACTTAAACTTTATATATTTGCAGTGAAAAATACAAATCTTGTTCTTTTGCCCCCATTTCTCCTCCTCTCCAATGCATCCAACACACTGTGGCCCAGTAGAACTTTCTAAATAAACTTGATTTTATCACGTGAAGTCTCATAACTGACAGGATAAAGTCCAGACTCCTCAGGAAGGCACGCAGAATCCTTGGAGACCGTGCCTAGTCACCTCTCTTAGCTCATACTCCTCTTGCACAGCCTCCACCCCAGCCTCACCAAGACCCACTCTTCTGTAAATCCCTTCCTCTACCGAGTGTCCTTCCACTCAGGCAGCGCTCCCAAAATGTCAGTCTTGCGTGGACAACTTTCACGCCTTTTGCTATATTTGATTATCAAAATTATGTTTATATTTTTCAAATCAACTTTTTAAAAATTGACTTTTTAGCTTAAATTTTATGAATTACTACATTTTTAAAATAATACAATGCAAGTAATAATAAATTGAATCAGTTTATTAAAATACATTCTTTTAATAATGTTCTTGACAAAGCCCTTTGTACTTAAAATTTTTAAAAAATACGTACCCAATAATCGGTGATACCAAGGAATTATTGATTTTCTTTTTAGGTCTGATAATGACATTGTATTAATAGTTATGCATAAAGGAGAATGTGCTTATTCTTGAGAGACGCAAACTGAAGAGTTTAGAGTTGAGGTATGGTGCTTGCTTCCCGTAGCACATATACTAAAATTAGAGGTAGGGTATGATGTCTTTGAAACTTTCAATTGGCTCATAAAATGTTTATATATTTGCATTGAGAGAGAGAGAGAGAGAAAGAAAATAGGGAAAATTTTAATTTTTGAATCTAAGTGGAGGGTATTTAGAATTTTTTCAAAATCTCTTATGTTTTCAGAACTTTAATAAAAGCTGGGGATAAAAATGGCTGTAAAAAAATTGATATTAAAAAAAGCTTTAGTTGGGCATGATGGCTCATACCTGTGGTCCCAGCTACTCAGGAGGCTGAGGCAGGAGGATTGCTTGAGCCCAGGAGTTTGAGGTTGCAGTGAGCTACATGACGACACTGTACTCTACCAGGGGCGACAGAGTGAGACTCTGTCAAAAAAAAAAAAAAAAAATTATGAAAAAATAAGTTCTTAGGCCAGGCGTGGTGGCTCAGGCCCGTAATCCTAGCACTCTGGGAGGCCGAGGCGGGCAGATTGTTTGAGCTCAGGAGTTCGAGACCAGCCTGAGCAAGAGTGAGACCCCGCCTCTACTAAAATTAGAAAGAAATTAATCGGACAACTAAAAATATATATAGAAAAAATTAACCAGGCATGGTGGCGCGTGCCTGTAGTCCCAGCTACTCGGGAGGCTGAGGCAGAAGTTGAGCCCAGGAGTTTGAGGTTGCTGTGAGCTAGGACGCCACGGCACTCTAGCCCGGGCAA
>RJWJ010025004.1:0-24313 GCA_004363605.1 Indri indri | reverse complement strand
TCTGCTAATACTTTATAGTTTATAGCCAGGCAAATTATATGCTATAATAGTTTTGCTGAGATTGAAATAGTTTACTTGTTTGAAAAAATTTCCAAAATAAGAAATGCTTGTAAAATAATTATTTTATATATCCTGGTAACTTAGAACTGTGATTTTTAGGAAACAAATAATTTTCCCCCAAAATCAGATTTCAGTGTTAAATGTCCCTCTACACAGCCTGTATCAGTGGATCCCAAACTCTTTGATTATCAGAAATCCTAAGTTACTTATCACAAACACAGAGACCTCACCCTCACTCATGGACTTTCTGATCCACTAGAACGTAGGAATCTGTATTTTTCAAAAAGGTGACTGTAGATGAGCCAGTGTTGGAAACTACTGTGAGTAAAACACACTCTATAGATGCAATCATCTTATTGACTTGTCTATAGTCATTATAAAGAGATTCATTTCAAAATAACATTTTTATAAGCCTGCATGAGTGTTTACTCACTGTTAGCAATTGGACTGTTTCTGAAACAAAAATACCACTGTCTTTGCTGAAAAATAAAAATCAATATCTGTTGCAGAAGGAGTTATTTGGAGCAAATGCTTTTTTGTGTCTACTTATTACCAGACACAATCATTTGAGCTCGCACACCTAGGCCAGTTCTTAAGTGTAAATCTAACTTCTAAGGCTGCCCAGTTGGCATTAATATCAAGCTCCAGGCCCAGCTCCTCTACCCCAATTTCCACTGGTTGATGAGCTTTAAAGGGGAAACTGGGCATGTGTAGCCCCACCTCTTCCTGGCTTCTTAAAAGAAAATTTCCTGGCTGATGCATGTGTTCATTGTTCCTCTGTGCGTCCAGTTGTCTGGGCAGCGTGACCTGTGTGATCTGTTTTATGCTGGAATTTGATATTATAAAACCACTTGACTACAAATAACCACATTTTTCTTCATCACTTTTAGTCTTAACCAGAGCTATTTTGGCCTCTACCAGACTTAGGCAAGGGGAAAGAGTGTTGGATATGCAGCCCTCCTCAAATATACCAACATGTCCCTATGAAATCTTTATTATTATTTCCATTTTAGAGATGAGTACATTTAGATTCAAAAGCTTATGTCTCCTACCCAAGACCACTCCAGCCATAAGAGGTAACCCTGACTCTTGCATACAGGTATGCTGACTCTAAATAATATACTTGAAAAAAAAGTTACATATGGACTTTGGTTTATAATGTACCAACATTGATTCCTTATTTGTAACAAATATACTAATGTTAGATGTTAATAATAAGGGAAACTGGGTGCAGGATATATGAGACCCAGCTATCTCTACGATTTTTATGATTTTTCTGAAAATCTAAAACTATTCTAAAAATAAAGTTTATTTTAAAAAAAGGTTATATGTGAAATGAATAACATCATAAAAAGAATATGTTTCTGAATTTTTCTGGGTGATAATAATAATAGATATTATTTATTATTAGGAAAAACAATAAAACTTCAAGTTTGGGTATATCTGCATTGCCCCACTTCTAGGTCTGGCAGAGTACATTAGGGTTTATAAAGGTGCTAGAAACAGATTTTGGCTGGAATCACAGTTCTGTGACTTGCTTCCAATTACTTAACCTCTCTGATCCTCACCTTCCTTACCTGTAAAAAGGGGCCAATGCCTGACTAATTGGATGGTTGAACAAATAAAATAAAATAATAGTGACTGTTATAATAATGGTGCCTAGAATAATAAAAGCGCCTAGAACAGTGTTTGGCACAGACTCAGTGCCCTGTCCCCATTTTGGTTTAGTGCATCTGAAGTAGAACCAGAAGTCTGCTTTTTAAATGCTCTGCAAGTAATTTTGATGGTTTGGGTATCATTAGTGAAGCCCAACCTCACCTGTAGGCATTGTAGTTCACCTGCCATCCTGGACTATCAGAGGTAAGCCCACTGATTCTGGATTTCAAAGCTCACCCTTTCCTGAAGGCTTCCCTACAAATTCCTCTGTGGGATTCTCATCTGGCACTGTTCCTTTTACAGAGCAGGGATGTTGCCCAGTCTTGAGATAAAGGAAAGATCCCATGAGCTAGGTTACATCCTTACTCAACTCTCTCTGTTCTTTTTGAACTCTGATTCCTAAAAAATTCAAAAGAAAGAGAAATTCTTTCCACAGTACTGGAATTACTAGGTTATTAAATACAAAATGTCCAATTTCCTTAAGTACTAAGTTTGGCAGTTGATATCTCTGACGTTTCACTTTGACATTTCTTATTTTCTTTTTATTGTGAAGATATATCCTCAGTCTTTCAAATGCACATTTTTGCTTGTGATTATTTTTCAAATTTTTGTTTATAGCAATTTTTGTGAAACCATGGATAAGTCAAAAATTCATGTTATTTTCTAGTATGAATTCCATCATGGAATCAATGCAGCACAGACTGCTTGAAATATCAACGAAGTGTTTTGGAAGGATGTGGCTAATGAATGCACAATATACCAATGGTTTGAGAAGTTCTATTCTGGTGATTTTAA
The DNA here is from genome assembly GCA_004363605.1 of Indri indri. NCBI lineage: Eukaryota > Metazoa > Chordata > Mammalia > Primates > Indriidae > Indri > Indri indri. The sequence continues at coordinate 21,802 of RJWJ010025004.1, read as the reverse complement.
TCTTGAAAATGAGCCACGTGGGCTACCTGAAACCAAGGTGGATAATAATGAGCTGAAAGCTGTAGTGGAAGAGAATCCATCTCAACCTAGGCACGCTTTAGTAGCAAGCCTTGACGTTACGATTCCAACAATATTGGACCATTTGAAACAAATGGGCAAGGTAAAGAAGCTGGATAGATGGGTTCTGCATGAATTAAACAAGTGTCAGAAGAGAAATCATCTAGAAGCTTGACTTTCTTTGCTGTCACAACATAAAGGTGAAACATGTCTACACCATATTGTTACATGTGATGAAAAATGGATTCATTTTGACAATCACAAGTGTGTGGCACAATGGCTGGATAAAGATGAAGTGCTGAAACACAGTCCAAAACCAAATATTCATCAAAAGAAGCTAATGGTGTCTGTTTGGTGGTCCAGCACTAGTATTATCCACTACAGCTTCATGAAACCTGGTCAATCAATTACAGTAGACGTCTACTGCAACCAACTGGACAAAATGAAAAGGGTGCTTGTGATTAAGCAGTCGAGATTGGTCAATAGAAACAGGCCAATCCTCTTGCAAGACAATGCTTGATGACAAGTTGCACAAACAACACTGCTGAAACTGTAGCAGCTGGACTTGGAAACTCTCTTTCATCCACTGTATTCAGCAGACCTTGCACCAACTGACTACCACTTCTTCTAGGCTTTGGACCATTTCTTGCAAGGAAAAATATTCAGTTCTCAAGAAGCTGTGGAAAACAGCTTTCACAATTTCATTGGTACTCACTCTCTGGGCTTCTTTGCTGCTGGCATAAACAAGCTACCATTAAGATGGCTAAACTGAGTTGATAGTTTAGGTGCCTACTTTGATTAATTGTACTGCTATTTGTTTGAGATATAATAAACTACACTTTTGATTCAAAATCAGACACTGCATATTTAATGACCTAATACATTCTTGCAGCATATACTATTTTCAACATTATGATTATATAACAAGAAATTCTTAGTAAATGCATTTAGAACTATGCCATCAGAGAATAAAATAACAGACACTCCGAACACATCAATACTCTCTCTTCTTAAATTCTACCAACATCCTGTGGCTTTCCTCAACTCTAATATGCTTAAGTCTATAATTTCATAGATCCTTCAGCTGTGATAACTGGGTACAGGTTATCTTTTCTCAGTGGCTGCTTTCTTACTACACATTGAATATAGCAGAGTCTTCGAGAATACATGTAGACATGAGAATCGAAGGCAAGAAGAGGTTAAAAAGGAAAGAAATCTATGCTTCAAGGAGAGAAGATTCTTTTAGCTCCCTCTAAAGATACTTATCCTTCATGTGGAGAGACACTTTAAAAAATCTTCCTACTAGAATAGCATAAGTAAAAACAAATACAAAGGTAAGACACCGCTAGGTTTGAATGTGTCCCCCAGAGTTCACGTGTTGAGAATTGAATCCCCAATGCAACAGTGTTGAGAGGTGGAACCTTTAAAAAGATGGTTAGATCATGAAGCTCTGCCCTCATGAATGGATTAATGTCACTATCCCAGAAATAAGTTTGTTATCTCAAGAGTGTGTTTGTTATAAAAGCAGGTTTGGCCCTCTGTTGCTTTCTCTCACCCGCTCTCTCCATGTCATGCCTTCCACCACGTTATGACACAGCAAGAAGGCCCTCTCCAGGGGCAGCCGCTCAATCGTGGACTTCCCAGCCTCCAAAACCATGAGCCAAACAATCTTCTAGTGTTTATAAATGACCCAGTCTGCTAAATTTGACTAGCTTTAAATAAACAAATAAATAAATAACCCAGTCCGTGATATTCTTCTATAGCAGCACAAGACAAAGATAAACACAAAATGGACTAAGACCAACACGAAATAGGAAATGATAAGAAATCTAAGAAAAAAATACTTATTATACAATGGGTATAATTGGCTATGTACTAATGGTATATTGATGCATCTTCTCCTTAAAAGAAGATTAATTATAATAAAATAGATGGCAAAAAAAATGCCATTATAAAGAGCCTCCTACAACATAGATCTGGCCTACTGTGGGCCAAATCCCATTCTTTATATGCTTGTAGTACGTAATGTCGTCTTTGTCCTCTAACACCCATGTCATTCAAGGTTTTCGTGGATGTCCGTGTTTTGGCCTGCACAGCATCCATTTTCCACTTTTCTGGCAATAACACTCTAATTTTTTTTAGCATGCCACCACCGCCTTCCCACTCTCCATCCGTGTGTTATGAATGAGTCACCTCCCCTTAGCTTCAGGGGTGAGCATGTATCCTAGGCTTAGGTCCTCCCCAGTCAGGACATTCCCCTGTTCTAGCCTGTTCCCCCTGTTCTGGGTTGGTTTGGTGATAGGTTCATGACTCATTCAGAGCCAACGAGACTCAATTCTGGAACTTTTGTGAGAACCAATGGGAGAAGGTCTCTTTTTCCTAAATTTCAAGTTTGGGCAATCTAAGCCTGACGGTGACAGTGGTCAGGAGCCAGGTCAACCTGATGCCAAATTCCAACAGAAAATGGTAGAGCTGAGAGATGATGAGAAAGAGTGAGGGATGGATTCTTGATGTTTTTTGAGCTCATGGATCCAGTAAGATTGAAGGTCCTTGGCATTTTCAGTTGCTAGAGCCAATAAATTCCCTTTTCCCTTAAGCCCATTTAAGTTGAGGTTTCTGTCACTTACAACCAGAAAAATCCTGACTAATAAAGTGTTTGACAATAGTCACCTGTCTTTAATATTGAACAATATTTTTAAGAAATAAAAAGTAACTCTCTTTCTGATGATATGAATATCTTAACAAAAGAACTCTTCCAATGTCTCAGAATTAGATCAAAAAAACACTTCCCCTGAACTCATTTAAGGTAATAATAATGATTCCCATTACTGAGTGCTTACCATGCACCAGACTGTGCTTACCACGCTTAGTGCTGAACTTAGAGTATCTCATTCCATCCCTACAACATCTCATATTGTGAATGAGAAAACTGAGACCAAGAGCCAGAATTTGAACCCAGTTCTATGTCAGTTCAGAGTCCATGGCCTCAATGACCTCTCCTCCTGGATATGTGTTATGCTGGCATCTATTATTATAAAAATTCATAGTATTAATAGAAACATGCATAGTTTAGGTGTCAGTTAATGGTAAACTTAAAAATTCAGGTCATTCATTCTAAAACATAAGCAGAAATATTTAAAAGGATTCATGGTCCTTGATATCAAATATGCTCAATCTTCAGCCCTCCCTCTCCTGTTCGCAGCTGTGGCTGCTGCCTTCTCAACATTGCCTCACTCACAGGTGGACACAGCCCCCCATCATCAGGCACTAAGCCCCACTCATACAGGCCTGTTGTAGGGCAGGATATTACAGCACATGGATTTTAGCAACCACGGTTCTTGAATTTCTTCAGCCACCTCTGCCTCTGGATAGTTCTCACTGGTTATCTTGCCTTAGGCCCGTATGTACCAGCACTCTGAAATCTTTTTCTTATCTCCTCTTCAAGTCCCAAGCCTCCTGGGCCTTTAGGCTATACTGAGAAAACCAAAAATTTCCAATATTTGAATATGGAGTGCAAGTTAGACCTGTCTCAGTCTTTCCTGTTCAGAGTAACTCAGGGCTTTACCAAAAAATCCACGATGTTTTCTTAAACAAAATAATCCTTCTAGTGGGTTTCTACCCTTAGCAATACAGAAAACAACAAGAAGCTTGAAAATATATATGTATTTTTTTTATCATCTTAATTTCTTTTTTGTTTTTTGCTGTTGAGACAGAGTCTTGCTCTGCCTTGGGTAGAGTGTAGTGGCATCATCATAGCTCACTGCAACCTCAAACTCCTGGGCTCAGGCAATCCTCCTGCCTCAGCCTCCCAAGTAACTGGGACTAGAGGCATGCATCACCATGTCTGGCTAATTTTTCTATTTTTTGTAGAGATGGGCTCTCACTCTTGCTCGGGCTGGTCTTGAGCTCATGGGCTCAAGCAATCCTCCTACCTCGGCCTCCCAGAGTGCTAGGATTATAGGCGTGAGCCACTGCACCCGGCCTTTAATTTCTAATTGTAGTGGTTTAAAAGTAGATAATGTTCAGAGAGTTTCCCTCCACTTTTCACAGAGCCTATTGCAATCTAGAACATATAGTAAGAAGTTAATAAATGGTCATTAATGGAGTATATTCACCAAACAACTGATTTCCTTTTTTCCCTGATGCTATTACATAGACTAATATCATCAGAAATTTCTCTTTGGGGTATGTAACTTGGAGAACAGCTACACTGAGTTCAACATTGTAACCTATCTAAAGTTCCAAGAGATTTTAGCTTAGAATCCCATGGAATAGCAGTCCCCAACCTTTTTGGTACCAAGGACCATTTTCATGGAAGGCAATTTTTCCACCAACTGGGGATCGGGGATTGGGGGATGGTTTTGGGATGATTCAAGTGCATTATATTTATTATACACTTTATTTCTATTATTATTGTAATATATAATGAAATAATTATACAACTTGCCATAGGTTGGGGACCCCTGCCATAGAACACTGAGAACTTGAGCAAATCCAAACATGGTAGATCCACAGAGGCTGGAGGAGAAGCTCAACCCCATCCTCACTGAACAAGTGCAGGCCGTGGATGGATCTTCATTCCCACCATGTCTGAACAGGCAGAGAGATGGATGACATCTGAGCATGCATATTTTGTAGGGTTTCCTTTGAAAAGATTCTGATCACCACTGAATTTTCAATTAGAGGTTCAAATGGTGACAAAGAAAGAGATGTGTGCAAGTGCCTTTATTTCTCTATGCTATGTTATCTTCTCTGTACCAGGGCAGTCTGAGGATAAACCGAATTTGGCTGCTTAGTGCTTTTTAGATATCATCATTAATACTTCATAAATGAGAGAACTTTACCAGACCAAAGAAATTCTTTTTTTTTTTTTTTTTTTTGAGGCGGAATCTCACTCTGTTGTCCCAGCTGGAGTGCAGTGGTGTCATATAGCTTACTGCAACCTCAAACTCCTGGGCTCAAGTGATCCTCCTGCCTCAGCCTCCTGAGTAGCTGGGACTACAAGCATGTACCACCATGCCCAAGTAATTTTTCTATTTTTTCATAGAGATGGGGTCTCACTCTTGCTCAGGATGATCTTGAACTCCTGACCTCAAGCAGTCCTCTTGCCTCAGCCTCCCAGAGTGCTAGGATTACAGGCGGGAGCCACCACCGCGTTCAGCCCGAAATTCAATATTTTTGTTTGTAACTTACCTTTAATTTTTTTCAGTGCCCTTAAAATGCAGGCCTACCATAAATTCACTCTGAATGATTATTTTAAATAATGAACAGCATCCCAGTGCTCTGTGATGCGAAGACGGATGGTTGTTTCCCAGCCCCAAGTCCATGTCTTCCTTACCACCTCTTTTGGAGGCTTATGGTCAGTATAAAATAGCTCTTTTAACAGATTGTATTAGATTGCTGACTTGGGGATGTGTACGCTTACATTTAACATCTTTTTATCTTTAAATTATTTTATCTGATGATGGGGATAAGACAGAACTAATTTGGCCTGCAGCTTCTCTGTGACAGTGATGGAAATTGAAAATGAACAAAGTGATTTTCTCTGCAGTTGATATAGCAAGGTGCCTTGCCTCAGAATCTGAAGGAATGACAAATGAAGGACTCCTCTCCCTCCCTGTGACCTTTACAAATCAGAAATGACATTCTTTTCCTGGAGTGGGATGCTTCTGTTAATGTGGTTTCACACTTTCTGAAAGCTATGGTTTCTTGACCTTCTAGTACATTTTGGGGAGGTCAGAATCATCTGGGGAAACTTTTTCAAATACATGCGTACACACGCGCGCACACACACACACACACACACACCCCTCACTCCCTGGGCAGAATGCCAAGTCACACCATCTAGGCGTCCTTCAAAAAACAAGGACCTTTGAACTCCGACAGAATGCTGGGGGCAATCTCTGCTCTGTATTATAAAGGTAGGTGCTGTGCGTGGGGTTGGGGTGGGGCCGGTCCCACCAAATCTGTAGGAAGGTGCTGTATAACCAGGCTTCACTTTGCTTTCGTCACTTTCTTCCCCACTGTTCTGGGAGACCATCACAGAAAGAAGTTTATTGGCTCTCTGTCTAGTTTATTTGACTAGTAACAAAAATCTCTGCTTCATCATTGGTCATGGGAAAGGAGAAGAAAGGAAGAACAGTTTAAAGAGACAGTATTTCATAGGGAAGATGATGACAATCCCAGGTCCAAGGATTTCCATTATGGCTTTTTTATTTTTTATTGTTGGCTTTTGAATCCTAAGAAAGTCAAACCTTTTGGGCAACCAGCTTACCCTCTTTGTGTCCTAGTTTCCTTTCCTTTATTTTTTTTATTTTATTTTTAAATTTTTTTTTTTTTTAGAGACAAGGGTCTTGCTATGTTGCCCAGGCTGTTCTCAAACTCCTGGCCTCATGAGATCCTCCTGCCTCAGCCTCCCAAACTGCTGGGATTACAGGTATGAGTCACCATGCCTGGCCCCCTTTACTTTAAATGGGGATAATAATACAGGTGGTGGTATTATACTGATAATGTTGTAGAAAAAGTAGTACAATAAAAACAAGGTGAAGGCCAGCACAGAGGCTCATGCCCGTAATCCTAGCACTCTGGGAGGCCAAGGAGGGAGGATTGCTTGAGCTTAGGAGTTTGAGACCAGCCTGAACAAGAGTTGAGACCCCATCTCTACCAAAAAGAAAAAAATCAGTTGGGTGTTGTGGTGGGCACCTGTAGTCCCAGCTACTTGGGAGACTGAGGCAGAAGGATTGCTTGAGTCCAGCAGTTTGAGGTTGCAGTGAGCTAGGATAATGCCACTGCACTCTACCTAGGGCGACAGAGTGAGACTCTGTCTCAACAAAAAGAAACAAGGAAACTGAGCAACCCTCCTTACAACCCCACTTTTCATACTGAAAAAAAATTAAAAATATATAAAAAAAAAAAACCAAGGTGAAAATCACCAGCTGAAATTTTCTGAGTGCTTACTATGGACCAGGCACAGTTTTAAGCAATTGACACATTTGAGCTCATTTAACTCTCACAGCATAAAATGAGTGAATACATGTAAGGTGCTCAAAGCAGGGCAGGGCAGTGGCACACAGTCTTTGTTAGCTGTGATTCTGAAAAACTGCTAAATAGTAATCTGCATGATTAAACCTATTCTCTATTCTGATGGGCAGTTAGGTTGCCTGCCCATTTTCATTATTACAAACTGTGCTTCAGTGAACATCATTGTACATTATCTCCTTTGTGCATGTGCAGGAATTTCTCAGGGAAGGGGGCAGGAACATGGGAGGATGTCTGGAAATACTTGGCTGTCATGAATTTAGCCTGTTTCCTTCTTTCTGCAAAAAAAAAAAAAAAAATGATTTAAAAATAATTAAAAGATCACCTTTTTAAAAAAATATCGATGTAGGTAATATTTGAATTACAATGTGCTACACCAAACAGAGTGTAGCAGAGGATAATTAACAGTGATTCACTTTTTAATTTGCCAGTTTGAGTTAGAGGATAAATTTGATTAAAAATTGACTATGTAGACAAAATGAATTTGGAAAGGTGATGCTTACCAGTTTCTCAGCCTCTGTCTTTTGTTTGTTTTTGTTTGTTTGTTGTTATATTGTTGTTATTGTGTTTGTCTGTTTGTGAAGATTGATGTTAATTGCTGGCCTTGTGACCAGATATTGTTTTCCAGTTTAAGATAAAGGGCAATACTTGGGGTTTTGTGACACATCTTAACAAGCTCTGCCATGCTGTCTTCGGCAGCACATATATTACCAAAATTGGAACAACACAGAGAAGATCAGCATGGCCCCTGTGCAAGGATGACATGAAAATTTGTGAAGTGTTCCATATTTTTAACATCTAGGAAAGTCCTCAATATTTCAAAATTAAACAATTCACTTCTGAAAAAGTCAGGTGTATTTGAAGAAATGACAAGGGAAAGTAGAAAATAATGAATGATAAATAAAATTCAACATATCAAAATTTATAGGAAGGAGATAAAATGTGCATAAATGTAAATATGTAGATTAAAATATTTGTATTACAGGTTTTATGAAACAAATAATAAGTTACAAAACTTTAAACTTATCAAGGATAAAGACAGAACTTTGAAAAAAACTCAACATTCAGTTTTGGTAAAAATCTCAGAACACTAAAAACAAAAGGGACCTCCCTCAACCACTCAAAGGATGTAAGGAATATTATGGAAGAGCAAATATTTAGAGAGATATGCTATGCTATAATACTGGAAGACTCAAATTTGTCAAGATACCATATTTGTCCAAATACATAAAAAGATTTAATGCAATCTCAATAAAAACTCCAGCAAAAGATTTTAGACTTGGCAAGGTGATTCTGAAATTTTGTATTAAAATGCAAATGACTTACAATAGCAACATTTTAAAAATAGTCTTATAATGTTACCAAGAAGTAGAACTTAATGTATAAACTTAATGTGTAATTTCAAGATACTTAGTTAAGACTTTAAAGTAATATTATATTGAGTTAATTGATAATTTACTTTTGAATACCTAGACAACACAATTTTAATAGTCCCATAATCTCATTTAATACATTGTAATATACTAAATTGATGAATAAATAACTTTAGGTTATATTAATGCATGTGTTTTTATTTGAAGGAATGTATAAAATGAACATTTTCAGAAACAAGGGCAGTCTTGTGATCATGCAACAGTTGATCATATTTTAGTTTGCATTTAAATCTCTGGCACCAGTGAAGTGGAAAATCTCTTCATACTGTTCTTTTGTATTTCTTCTTTTTAGTGTGTCCGTGCTCTTTGCCCATATGCAAATTAAATTAATGGTTTATTTTTAGATAATAATTACTTTTAAGTCTCTAATCAAATGTCATTTTCTCACTTTCCTGTTTTAAATGCTTACTTTATTTCTTTTTTGCACTTATTATAATTTGCAATTATCTTGTTTACTTATTTATTTCTTACCTTATTTATTACTACTTATTTGTTTATTCACTTACTTATTACCAGGGCTCTTGTCAGTTTTGTTTGCCATCATATTTTTGACAGCCTGGTTTATAAAAGACAAAATAGGTGTTAAATTAATAAGTAAATTATAATGTTGCAAAATAAAAACCACGGCTTTGAGACTTAGAAAATATAGTAGACACTTGAACAACAACGGGGTTAGGGACCCTAACCCTCTGCACAGTCAAAAGTCCAAATACAAATTCTGACTCCCCCAAAATTTAGCTACCAATAACCTGCAATTGACTGAAAGCCTTACTGATAACATGAACAGTGACGAACACATATTTTGTGTGTTACATGTATTACACACTGTATTCTTAAAATAAAGTAAGCTAGAAGAAAGAAAATATTATTTAAAAAAGTCATAAGGAAGAGCTGGGCATGGTAGTACAAACCTGTAATCTCAGATACTTGGGAGGCTGAGGCAGGAGAATTGTTTGAACCCAGGAGTTCAATGCTGCACTGCAGCCTGGGCAGCAGAGACCCTGTCTGAAAAGAAGAAAGGAAGAGGAGGAAATATATTTACTATTCCTTAAATAGAAGTGGATCATGATAAAAGTAGTCTTCATGCTCATTGTCTTCATATTGAAGTAGGAAGAGGGGTGTTGGTCTTGCTGTCTCAGGGGTGGCAAGAGTAGAAGAAAATCCACATATAAGTGGACCTGTGTAGTTCAAACCTGTGTTGTTCAAGGGTCAACTGTATATCAATGTCTTGAAATTAAAGGATGATGGATTATTGTGTTCTTCTATCAATTAAACTGGAGTGAAAATCTGTTGAAACCCACGTGTCAGTAGTTGAGAGAACCAAGGACATTCTCTGGTCGGGGTTAGGCAAATGTTTAGCTGAGTCCTAGGAGTTTCAAAGCAGCAAGGCAAGAAGACCTCCTCCTCCAACAAGAGGAGCTCCTCACGCATCAGCGTTCACAAAGATGTTCCGCCTAAGCTTTTGTTTGAAGAAAGGGTTTCATTGCTTAAAAAACGCGAGATTGCAGCAGCATAGTGGAAATTACTGTTCTAGGGTATTTGCAGCAAGAGGTAGCTGAAATGACTTTACATTCTAAGTTTATTTATTTTTCCCTTTAAAAATCAGTGTATTGTAAGTATTATTGTTTTTACGGTATAACAATATAAAATTATTTTGCACCTCAATTTTAAAGATTTAAGCAATTCGAATTCTAGAGATAAAATTTTTGGTCATTTTTGTTCAGGGGCCGTGCTAATCTCTGCATGGTTCCAGTTTTAGTGTGTGTGCTAGTGAAGTGAGCACCCTTTTGTGTATATTTTAAACTGAGGTGGTTAATATTTTTATTGATTTATAGAAACTTTTTATATAATAGGGATATTAATTTTTGTCTGTTAAATATGTTACAAATTCTTTTCTCCCTAGCTTGTCAATTATCTATTAATTTTATTTATGAACTCTTTCTCAGTATTGAAATTGTAAATTTTTATGTGGTCAAATGCATGTCTTTTTCTCTGGTTTGGGGTTCTATATTTTATTTTGAATGGTCTTCTTCATCCAAGATTATGAATATATAGTATTCCCTATATTTTCTTCATAGTTCTGTTTTTAACATTTATATTATATTTGAGATAGGGATGTTAATATATTTTTGTGTCTGGATGAATATCCAATGATTTTAATACCACTTATTTAATAGTCCAGCTATTTCTTGCTTATTTGAAATGTTACCTGTATAAAAATTCTCATTCAAACCTAAGTCTATCTTGAACTTGCTGTACTGTTACACTGATACAGTTTGTTGATACTGTTTTTCTGTACTGCCAGCACACTGTTTTAAATATGATAGCTTTATAGCATGTCCTGATATCTGATAGGGCAAGTTTCCCTTCTCCTTTTTTTTTCTCTCTTTACCAAAAAAAAAAAAAAAAAAAAAAAAAGAGTCAGCTTTTACCAATGAATTTCTCTTTCATATAAACTTTTAAGTTGGCTTATTACATTTTTAAAAACTAGCAAAATTTTGGTTGGGATTGCATTGAGTTTATACCTTAACTTGGGCGGATTAAAATCTTTGCGTAGTTTATTATTCCGTTCCAGAAAAATGCATCTCTGTTCATTTGCCAATGTCTTTTATATTTTTCAAAGCAGTTTTCTAGTTTTCTTGGTACAAGTCTACCCATGGATTGTTAGCTCTATTCCTAAGTATTTTATACTTTTCTGCTATTGTAAATGAAACTTTTTTGCATGTTTACTTTCAAATTGATAATGTTTTTAATTCTCGTACATTGATCTTTTATCCAGACACCATACTAAACTTTCTTATTCTCCTTCTCCTTCCTTCTTTCTTTTTTCTTTTTTTGATTAATTCTTCTGAAGTTCTATAGTTTCAACTATATACTCTCAAATAAAGTCAGTTTTTTTCTCCTTCTTAATATTTCCCTTTTACCCAGTTCATTAATTTGAATAGAACTTCAAGTACAATTTTTCGATATTCGTCGTGTTGGAGAAAATCTTTGATTTTCTTCTAAGTTAAATGGGAATCTTTTTAATGATTTACATTATGCTTTAGACTTATTGAAGGTTTCTGTTAGCACCCTTTATCAACTTTATTTCTAATCCTAGTTTATTAAAATGTGTTTAATGTAATAGTTGTTAAATTTCATCAAGTAATTTTTCAGTATCTCTTGACTTTATTATAAAGTTTTCTTTATTAGTATGCTAATACAGTAAATTGCAAGGATAAATTTTTCTGGTGATGAACGAATTCAATTAAACTCTAATCATAATGTTTTGTTATGGTAATATGCTACTGGATTGAATTTACAAATATTTTAATTAGGATATCTGTATGTCTAGTCATAACTGAGACAGCCTCAATGTTGGATTACTTGTCTCCACCTTTCTGATTCTCTATTTGGTTATTTGTTTGGGTACTATACTTGTTCTGGTTTTGATATCAAAGTTAAGTTCATCTCATAGACTGCATTCGAAATATTTCTTTTTTATGCCCTAGGATAGTTTAAACAGCTTAAAAATTGTCATTTTCTTGAAGGTCTAAAAGAAGTTCATTAAAGCTATTTGGATTTGGTGTCTTTTTTTAGAGGTAGAGCTCTGTGTTGTTTATCTATTGCAGTGTAAGAAATCATCCCAAAACTCAATGGCCTAAAATAACAATAACCATTATCTCGCTGATTCCGTGGGTAAGGATTTTAGGAGCAGCTCAGCGAAGTGGTTCTGGCTTGAAGTTTCTCGTGAGATTTCAGTAAGATATTGGCTGAGGCTGCAGCCATTAGATGGCTTTATTGGGGCTGAAGGATCAAAATATCTCACTACATGACTAGCAAGTTGGTGCCGGCTATTGGCTGGGAGTCTCTGTTCCTCTTTCCATGGGCCTCTCCAGAGGACTGTGTCATGTCTTCACAGCGTGGTGGCTGGCTTCCCCCAGAGTAAGCAGTTAGAAGGAGCAAGATGGGGCCCTGGCTTGGTGGCTTCATGCCTGTAATCCTAGCAATCTGGGAGGCCGAGGTGGGAGGATTCTTGAGCTCAGGAGTTCAAGAAAGAGCAAGATAGAAGATCCAATGCTTTTTAGTGACTTAGCCTTGGAAGTCACACATTGTCACTTTTGTCTTACTCTATTGGTGACACTGAGCCAGCCCTGATTCGTCCCTGATTCAGTGAGGGAACTACACAAGGGCATGATACTAGGAGGCAAGGATTTTATCTGAAAGTATCTTATATGCTAGACCCCATAAGTTTTCAGTGCCTTTTCAACTATTTGATGATTATTGTTCTAGTCAGGTTCCACTTCTTCTTAAATCAATTTAGTATTTTATAGTCTTCAGGAAATTCACTCTATCATATAGTTAAATCTGTAAGTTTTGAGTCAAAAATTCTTTTTTTCTCCAAGGTTATAAAAAAAAATTTTCCCCTGTGGTCTTCTAGAACTTTTGTGGTTTGAGTCTAATTAAAATTTTTCCCCCAAAATTTAAATATTTGATTTAATTGGCTGTATCTTTTTTTCAGTATTAGGTATACATCCAACTTTATTTTTTTTATTGATGACTATCCAGTTGTTTCAATACCATTAAGTGAATAGATAATCTTTCTACCACTGATTTGAGAGTATCACCTTTTATATAAGTTTCCATAAGTAGTTGGGACTATTTCTAGACTTCATATTGTATGCCTAGTACAATATTAAATAATAGTAAGCATGGGACTTCAGCAGGAAAGCTTTTAGTTTTTCCTAATAGATTATGTCGGCATTTGGTCTGAGATAGATACAGTAAGGAATTATTCATCTAGTCTTCTTTTATTGAGAGTTTCTTTGCTTTATTATCTAGGATTGTTGTTAAATTTTGTCATATGCCTTTTCAGCATCCATGGAGGTGATCATGTGATAGACAATAAATATTATTAGATTTTCTGGAGTCGAACCTTCCATAGTTCATGGGGGGAAAACCATCACAGTCATAAATTGCCACTGGATTCTGCTTGTTAGTACTTGATTTAGTATTGATGTTAATTGAAAGACTGTTCTATGGCTTTATCTTTTGTAGTTTTTATCAGGTATGTATTTAATATCATCTTCATAAAAATAATTTGGAAGCTTTCCTTCTCTTTCTAGGCTCCAGAATAGTTTAAATGTGAGAAATAAAAATAAAATCCTAAGCCTCCTAACTGACTAAATGAACCCCCTCTTGGCCAACAGACCTCAGAAAAATCTTAAAACTGAGTTCTCAGCCATGACAGGACAGGAGGTCAGGAGTCTCACTATATCCCCTCCCTCATTAACTGCCATTAGGCTTTTTTACCTAAGGGTTAAACAGAAACCAGCCCTTTGGAAGGACTTGCTCCTCTGCTGATTTCAACCAGCCGCCTAATGCTGCTCTTCCCTTTTTGCGGACAATGGAGTGGTTCTGGCCAGTCTGTAGAGAATGTGCAGCGAGGGTTTTCATGTCCTCTGCTTTACCTTTTGATGTCAGAGAGTCAAAAACTCCACCCTTGGATCATGCTAATGCTGACATTTTTTGAACAGGGGACCCATGAAGCTGCATGAAGCTCAATTGTGCATGTGCATGCTTTTTGCTCTCATAAATATTCATGACTCCTCCTATAACTTGTTCAATATGTATATTCAGGCACGCTACTCAGCATAATTCCTGTTCTTTCACCATTCCCTCCAAGTGCCTGCTCTGGGCTTCTGCCCAAGGCTATGCTTCCTAGCCTTTGAGATTGCCGCCTGCAGGTTACATCCTCTTATGAGAAATAAAGCTCTCCTTTCCAAATTTAAGAACCTAATTATTCTTCAGTTGACAAATGACATTGGAATTATCTGCTTTTTAAAGATTTGGTAGCATTCCCCTGTGCATAATCTGGTTCTGACACTTACCTTGGGAGGAAGAGAGGAGAAACTGTTAACTATTTCAGCTATTTCTATATCGGACTTTCTCATGTTATCTAATGAGTGTGGGATGGTGAGACATAAAAAGAAATATATATTTGGTCTCTTTCCCCTCCTTCCCACCTCCCCACCCCCATCCTTTCCTGGCATACAGCTCCTAAAACCATAGGAATCACTGAAGTGATATGTCTTTTTGCATCTCAAGATGACTGGTGGATGGAGGCTCTTGGATAGTCTCAGAAATGGGGGCCATTTGCCAGGAGAACCAACCATGTGGTTAGAAGGTTGGACTTTCAACCCCACCCCCACTCCAACCTCTAGGAGGGGTGAGGGAACTGGAGATTGACTTAATCACCAAGGGACTCAATCGCCAAGGGCCAATGATTTAATCAATCATGACTATGCAATTGTCAACAGAAAAGAACCCAAACTCTGTAAAATAATTTAAAGAGGTTATTCTGAGCAGAGTATGTGCAACCACGGCCCAGAGAGCCACACCCAAGAAGCCTTGAGCAAGTGGTCTCGCTGTGGTTGGGTTACAGTTTGGTTTTATACATTTCAGGGAGACAGGAATTACACATAAAGTCATACATCAATACACGGAAGGTGTACATTGGTTTGGCCCAAAAAGGTGGGACATCTAGAAGTGGGGGTGGGGTTACAGGTTGTAGGTGAGTTTAAAGATTCTTTGATTTGTAATTGGTTAAAGAAATGAAGCTCTGTCTAAGGGCTTGGAATGGTTTAAGATAAGATAAAGAAGTCTGTTAATCAGAGGCAAGTCTCTGGATATACACTCAGGCTCATGTGATCTGTCAAGTAAATTGAGGACCTGCAGGTGTGGTTTAAGCTTTGCCTGGCATAGCTTCAGGCCTGTTAATGAGTTACAAATGACGTCTCCAAGAAGGGAAGGGGGCGTAACAAAGCCATGACCTCCCTTCTCGTGGCCGGTAACTCAGCTTTACTGCGTTTCTGGGGTTCCCTTGGCCAAGAGGGGGTTCATTCAGCTGGCTGGGGGGCTTAAGATTTTATGTTAGTTCACATAATGAAGCCTCCGTAAAAACCCAAAGGACAAAATTCAGAGAGCTTCTAAGTTGCCAAACACGTTGAGGTGCTGGGAGGGTGGTGCCTGGAGAGGGTACAGAAGCTCCACATCCTTTCCTCCACGTCTGGCCCTCTGTACCTCTTTTATGTGGCTGTCCCTGAATTGTACCCTTTTACGATAAACTGGTAATCCAGTAAGTGAACTGTTTTCCTGAGTTCTTTGAGCTGTTCTGGCAAATTATTAAAACCGAAGGGGGATTGTAGGAACTTCCAATTAACAGGTGGTTGGTCAGAACCACAGGTGATAACCTGGACTTGTGATTGGCATCTAAAATGGAGGCAGTCTTGGGCGGCTGAGCCCTTTACCCGTGGCGTTTGGGTAGACAGTGTCAGAATTGACTTGAGTTGTAGGACTCTTAGTTGGTGCCCCAACAGTTGGAGAACTGGTTAGTGTGGGGCAAAACCCACACGTCTGATCTTGGAGGTGAAGTGGTGTGAGTGGTGAGAGTACAGTACAGAGGAAACAGGAGTTTTCCTTTCGGATGTGAAGCAATGAAGCTGGGCATCGAAAACAAGTGATGGCTTGACAGCGTGTTCCAGAATTGGAGACTGCCCATGCTTTCATCAACATCTGCGAAGTCATCCCAGTGCTAATCTGGAAAGGCGGAATCAATCAGAAGCAGCTAATATGAATTTTCCAGCATGAGAAGAAAACAATAATATAAAAGCTATCCAATGGAAATTTCCTATGTTTCCAAAGAAAACAATGAACGTTGCTACTTTATTTTAATTTAAAACTATTCTTGGAAACAGCTGGCAACCTGCCTTCATGGCCTAAATTTACTGTATTATAAAACTTTAAACCAGCCACAGAAATTAGCATGAATCATAGACAAGGCAAAGAAGAAATCAGGTTAGATTTGCTGTAGGCGAGAATTTGACCAAAAAAGAAAAATAACGATTGTTGAATTTTTTTCATTTTCAGTCTGCTACTGCTGCATAAATATGATATATCCTTTCATTGTCATCATTTGATGATGCATATTAAGTCATATATAAGGCAATGCTTTTTTAAACCATCATTGAAAGTATACTTGCTCTAGAGATTAAAAAGTTAAGGAAGGCATTTGCTTCAGACAAGGTAAAAAAATGCATGTAAAGCCAGGTAAATCAATTTAGCATTACCTATTGTGTAAATTTGATTTAATCTCTTCATTTTATTCTTAGCCTAGGCGATAGATCATGGTAATAGAAGCACATTTTACAATGCTTAAATGATTAATTTCTTGCTAAAGGACAACAGGCTCAAAATTAAGTATAATCTTATAGTAATTTATTTTCAAAATGGTATAATTTTTGGCAAAATTACATTGTGAGTATATATTCAGCAGAAAATATTGTTTCAGGATCCTGTGGGTAGACTTTATAAAATATAATTTGTTGTTTCATCTTAAATTTCAAATTAATGTTGCAAATGTGGAGACCTAAGGAATTCTTACATAGCAGCATAAGAACCGTACAATGCTAATTTTAAGTACGATGTAAGGAGCTAGGCAAACCTATTTGAAATGGAGGAATTAGGTCAGTGGGCCACAGGTTAGATACCAGTATTAAATAACGTTTGTTCAATTCTGAAATTTTGAAATTTTGGCCAAGCTACTTGTCACTGACATCACTGCTAATTAGAATTAGTCATTTATGCTTCAGATCCTTCCTGATATGGCTTTGAATTCCACCTAAGGAAGACGTCAAGCACAAGAATCCCAAGTTTTGTCATAGATCTACTAAACTAAAAGTATATGTGTATATTAAGTTTCCCTATATTCATGAAACAAACTAAAGTTGGTTCACAAATAAAATTGCATCACATTATACTTAAAAACCTTCCAGGAAAGTCTTTCATGATTTGGTCCCAACCTATACTCTATTCTCACTCCTGATACTCTCTTTTATAAATCTTATTCGACTTTTTTTATGCCAACATAAGATGTGCATTTATGCCTCAACTGTTTTTCTTTTTCTTTGTCTTTTTTTTGAGACATAGTCTTACTCTGTTGTCCAAGCCTGGATTGCAGTGGCATGATCTTAGTTTACAGTGACCTTGAACTCCTCAGCTCATGCGATTCTCCTGCCTCAGACTTCCTAGTAGCTGGGAATCCGGGAGTACACCACCGCACCCAGCTAATATTTTAAATTTTTTTGTAGAGATGAGAACTTGCTATGTTACCTAGGCTGGTCTCAAGTGATCTTCCCACCTCGGCCTCCCAGAGTGCTGGGATTACAGGGATTAGCCACTGTGCCCAGCCTTCAACTGTTTTTCTTTTGCCCTGAATACTCTCTTCCCTTTCTCAATGTGATAAGCTACTTTTATCACTCAAGACCTAGCTCAAATCTTAATACCTATAGCTGTAGTCCCCAACCCCGGGGCCATGGCCCGATACTGGTCTGTGGCCTGTTAGGAAAACAGGCCCAAGCATCACTGCCAGAGCTCTGCCCACGCCGCCCCCAGCAACCCCTCCCCCGAGTCATGTCTTCCATGAAACCGGTCCCTGGTGCCAAAAAGGTTGGAGACCACTGAAGAAGTCTTCTTGACCCCAGTTAATTGACTTCCACATTTTTCTTCCCATAGTACAGCATTTAACCATATGTTTCTCCCAGTAGACCAGGAGTCTTTTCCAGGAGAGAGTGAGCTTCTTGAAAGCAATGGCAATGTCTTATTCATCTTTATATTCCTGTCCCTGTCACTGTTCCTTCCTATTACTTCCTAGCGCAATACCTGGCATGATTCATCATTAATGGATGAGTGAATGCTAAAGCAATATGATCCCTGGTTTCTCCAAAGTGCAGTCTAAGGAAGAGGACATTAGTCAGGTTGGGAAAGAAGGAAACAAACCTGTACGATTTAAACAGAAGACTACACACAATTTATATGATTTAAACCAAAAATTTAATTCAGAGAATAAAAATTAGAAAGCTAAGTATTTACAGAATGTACATAAATTGAATGTAAATCATCGGAAATTTGCACAGAAAACAGTGCTTGGAGGTAGGTAAGCATCTGAGTCTTGTTTCTATATCCGCTGAGTCCCTGAAGAGAGTGAATTATTATAACCAAATAGCTCATTTCAACATTCATTATTGTTCTGTTTCACCAACAGTTTTCCTATGTGTTTGAGTTATTTCAGTGGCTGGTTTCTTTGCAACGTATGGTCACAATGCTTTGTTTAAACAAACAAAACCATAAAACAATGTTCATCCCAGTAGGGTTTGATAACAGATTACAATTTTTAGAAGGTGACCAATATTACAAATATTACCAAACCCAGAAAAATAACATAATATTCCTATAAATTAATTGCCTGACATGCCTCTATTATTTTTTTCCCTACGTTTTTTGGCTGTTTGCCATTTGAGTGCCTCATGAGAATGGTTTTTGGTATATCACTTTCTGTAGAAAAAGTAGAAACATAATTCACTCTTGTCTCCAGAATGTTTCTCTTGTTCTACCCACTCCCTTTCAGTATTGGGCACTTAGAGAGACAGGTTCTTATTGTG
Source organism: Indri indri (assembly GCA_004363605.1). Classification (NCBI taxonomy): domain Eukaryota; kingdom Metazoa; phylum Chordata; class Mammalia; order Primates; family Indriidae; genus Indri; species Indri indri. The sequence continues at coordinate 2,796 of RJWJ010025004.1, read as the reverse complement.
AGAGACCTCTGGCTTTGCACCTTCCTTATGGTGCTGGTAAATTCACATAATGGGCAATTAGAGTGTTTCTGGAAGCCAGTCCTGTACCAGAATGACTAACAATGGCTGTATGTGTACTAACTATGCTAATGATGTAGATACGCATAGAACCGGTGAGCCCCACAGAAGCATACCCCAAACAGCATGCAGTACCAGCTCTACTTTCCTTACCCAAGTCCCTGAGATGTGTGCAGCCACTGCAATGGACCGGACATAAGGGAAAGTGTGATGGGCGGGGAAGTGGGACCTACCTAACCTTTGCAAATTTCACAGAATCCATTTGACCAAGTGACTACATCTATGGGGCAACTCCAGTGCCTTGGAAAGGGCCTATGCCACGGAAGGGCCCTGAGGCTGAAGTCTGCCTCTTACCTGACACAAGAGAAAGAGAAATATCACTCCTTCCCAAACCTTCAAATGAAAATAAAAGTAACAAAGGCTGGCAACAAAGAATGTAGTCAAATTTCAATGGTTCACTTTGTGTTACTAAGAAAATAGCCTTTTCTTATTTCTAGTAGAAGCGAAGAGCATCAATTTGGGGGCAAGCCAAGGAAAGGGTCAGTAAAGGAAAGAACATTGCTTTGGAGGAAAATATGACTTACGTGACTTACAGATTCTCCAGGGAAGGGTGGCTTGCAAATTAGGAAACTTTTGGAAAAAAAATACTTTCTTATTTCTACAGGTTTATATGGCTTTAGTCTAGGGGTCATGAACTGGCAAAACATAGGTTACATTAAACTAAAAGCAGGTTTAATTTGGTCTAAAAATGTCTTTAATTTTATTTAAAGAATGAACCAACACAAATATGACTTCAAAATACAGTACTCTGGCCACACTGATATTCATCTCTCTGTGGCAACGTTCATCTGGGCAGGGTAGTGATTGCCCCTTTCAGATACAGTGCGTGAGCCCTGGATTGCCACAGTCCTCTCCACCTACACAATTGTACAAAGGCATTTATTTCAGCCCACTTTATTTATTTCTAGTTCTCGCTTAGGCCTGAGTGTACTGTCTTTACCTTTCAGGGTGCTTGTGTTTGATCCAACAGGCACACCTGCACTTCACATGTGTGAGGAGATCATCAGAGCCCCAATTTTTTTTTTTTAATTCTCCACTAAGAGCCGTATGAGAAGGGCCCAGTTTTATTTGGAGAGGTCATGTCCGTCGTAGGTGGCATCACGAGAGTTAGAGAGACTGCTGGGGGCGGAGGGCACCAGTACACCACACTAATTGTACTGGTCTTAAGAGCCACCTCCACAGACATTATCCCAGACTGGGTGAGTCAGAGCTGCGAAAACTTAGGGCAACAGGGAGAGTGGGGAGACCCTGCTGAGGAAGGGAATGTGCTGTATCGATAACTGGGTTCAGCGTGTGGGGCTTTTTTAAAGCTAGAGAGAGACACAGGGAAGAGTAGAAAAAGGAAGGGCTTTGGGAGAAAGATGCAAATTTAAAGACAAAAGAAGCAACTCGAAAAGCAGCAGGGAAATCCAGAGATGATCACCATGTGAATATCTTAAATGGTCAGATCCTTTCCCTTTGGGGCTCTGAAGAGCTATCCTAACTACCAGTGGTCCTCTGTTAGTATTTTAACTCTCTTCAGATAACCCAGCGTGAAGGAAACCAGGCAAGTCCGCACCATCTTGTATAGCAGCGCTGAAGAGCAGTACAGGGCAGTAAATGTGGACCTAACCCATCTGCTGATTAATTAGTGGTATCCGCCCAGGTTCGTTCTGCCCTTGAGCAGCAAGAGAATCACTGTGACCACAGGTTTTGCAAAAGAGAAAAGATTTTATTCACAAGGCTGCCAGGGAAGGAGACAGTAGAACCGATCTCAAATCCACCTCCCTGAAAACAAGGCTTGGGGGTACTTACGGGATAGAAAGTGGGGTGGTTTAAAGTGTGGGGAAAGGTGATTGGTGGGTAGGAAAAATAAGGTAATGGGGGTTTCTGCACAAGTGTAAACGAGCTATAAAGCTCTTCGTAGAAGGCATGTTGAGAAAATGATGGCATTAGCATGATCTGAGGGTAAAGATTTGGGCCCTCTGATGTCAAAAGGTCACTTTGGCACCTGCGCAGGCCCAGTTGGAGGGTTGGTGGTCTCAAACAGCTTAAACTGGACAAGAGCTGGCCCCTAGTTTCTGAAAAACAACTTTAAGCAACCACTACTATAGCAATCCACAATGAGAGATCTTATCTATGAGGAAGCTACTGGGAGTTTAGTTTTGTATTGTTTGGCTATGTGACTTTGTTATGGTTCGGAGTGCGAGAAAGACCACCTTGAGGCCGAATGAGCCAAATTGTGAGTCTTTATTAGCTGGCCAGCGACTACCCTCTGCGCCACCACAGACGGCTGCACAGAGAGCAGCCCAGAGCTGAAAAGGGGAGGAGACTTTATACTAATTTGGAGAGGGGCTACGTGACATTAAACATGACATAGTGGAACAAAAATAATCACATCATACATTTCATAGCCAAGGGGTCTGGGACCTGCCTCAAACCACCTGCCTGGCCTCGGGACTGATTACAGTCTTTGAGCAAGCAAGGTTACAGAAGCAGATTGCATCAGTTACGGCAGGGAGCATTCTTTCTTGGGTGAGGCAAGTACAGTAAATTTTACTACAGACAACTGGGGGGCTTACACAATCAGTTACAAGGTCATTGCTTACAGAGTACAGATTTTTCTATTAGGGCGAGGTTTACAAAGTACAAGGTTTTTACTCTATTGACAGGAATGAGTCTTGAAACAGCGTTTTCATA
>RJWJ010025003.1:0-24289 GCA_004363605.1 Indri indri | reverse complement strand
AGAAAGGACAGGATTATGAAGTCAACATTATGCAATTTCTAAGGGAATAATGGATTTAAGCAACAATCATCAAGGGAACAACAGAGAGGCTCCTAGGAAAGGCTTAGGCTGAAACACCCCAGCCATCAATCGACACTAGCATCCCCAAAGTCCCCATGGGCCTCATGACATGACACAATAGGAAGCACACTGCAGCAGCACCGAGGAAGCATTCCTGCCTAAAAATGCAAATTTCTGTCAAGTCCCTAATCTAACTACCAATCTATAGGAAATGCTAAGTAGAAGTGAACAAGTTAAGGCAGCATAAGACAGCAATTAGCCAAATTCAGAATATGAGACCTTCTAAAGGAAAAAAGACTCATTTTTCCCAGTAAATCAGTGGCAAATGATAGACTTAGGAGACATAAAAGCTAAAGGTAGTATGTGCACTTCATCTGGATCTTGATACATTGTAAGCAAGTCAGACACACAATCAGGTGTCCATGTATGAAATTACATGTCTGGGAGTTGCTTCGAAACTTTCTAGCAAAAAAGGAAAAACATAGGGTAGGAAGAATTCGAAAGACTGGCCACATGCTGCTGAAAAAATCTAAGCTGGAAAATAGGGGTTATTTTACTAGCCTCTGAGTGTTTAAAAATATACACAACAATACATTAAATGCCTAATCAATCTGTTCCTATACAAGCAAGCCTCAGGTTAATTCCATTCAAAAAGAAATTTATAGATAAAGAAGAAAGCCTTTTTTTTTTTTTTTTTTTGAGACAGAGTCTCACTCTGTCGCCCGGGCTACAGTGCCGTGGCTTCAGCCTAGCTCACAGCAATGTCAAACTCCTGGGCTCAAGCGATCCCACTGCCTCAGCCTCCCGAGTTGCTGGGACTATAGGCATGTGCCACCGTGCCCAGCTAATTTTTTCTATATGTATATTTTTAGTTGTCCAGATAATTTCTTTCTATTTTTAGTAGAGATGGGGTCTTGCTCTTGCTCAGGCTGGTCTTGAACTCCTGAGCTTGAGCGATCCGCCCGCCTCGGCCTCCCAGAGTGCTAGGATTACAGGCATGAGCCACCGCGCCCGGCCAAGAAGAAAGCATTTAACTACAGAAGATCCAAGTAGAAAGGATGAAAGTCAAGGACAGGTAGCTGACTCATACTGCAGCCTTGAAAAAACACCCCCCAAAATATTTCTGCAATTTAGCAAGAGTTTTTCCTCCAAGGCAACCATCTCTTGGTCTTGCTATCTAGAATGTCTTCCATGAAGTTGTCTCCAACCCATCAAGTTCCTGCTCTGCTCCAGTTCTTAGCACACCATGTAATTTAGCATATGAAGCAGCAAATAATGAAACCTGGTTTCTCCGTGTGACAATGATTTGGCTCTCTAACCAGAGGGTGCTAAAGGCAAGACCCTCTCTCTGGCATGTCCACGGCTGTAAAGGACTAGAACTCCCTGCCAGGGCTACTGATTGGGTGAAAGAGCAAAGACATGCTCTCAAAGGCCACAGGGGTACCTAACCCTGCCTCTTACCTGTGTGATAGCCATTGTCTGAGGTATAAAAGATGTAAGTGTTGCTGAGCTCCCCAGTGAACTCCAATCTCTTGATCAGTTTCTCCACAAGGTCATCAACTGAGAGTAGAGTTTGCCACCTGGATGTGAGCGGAAGGTGGAAACAGGACTTCAGGGGCAATGGCTGAGGTATCACTATCTCACCAAAAAGGCAAAAACGAAGATCCCCTATCCCCTGAAAAACTCAAAACCAATCTCCCCAAAAACTCAAATCCCAAATCTGCTGCCCAGAACCCCCCAAGGGAAAATACACATCAGAAAATTCCAGAGGGTAATTAATTCATTCCAAAGCTGTTTCCAAAGAAATAAACTAGGCTTTTTATAACTAGTTACCTTCATTTTTCATTGCCACTGGCAATGAGAGTAGAGGCAATCAGAAGAGAAAGTTGTCAATTCAGTACAGAATACTACGTATCAATTCAGACGGGCCTGTACTATGAAGAGTTTAATAGTCTAAATGAAGGGTTGGCAAACTATAACCCATAGGCCAAAGCTTGCCTGCTGTCTGTTTTTATAAAGTTTTATTGGAACACAGCCACGCTCATTCACTTACATATTGTCTAGGGCTGCTTTTGTGCCACAACGGCAGAGTTGAGTAGTTGTAACAAAGAATATATGGCCTGCAAGCCTATAATATTTACTATCTGGCCCTTTACAGAAAAAGTTTGCTGATCCCTGGTCTAATCTAAATACTTCCTACAAGAAAGTGATGGATTTTTAAAAATTTACTTAAGAGGATTCTTGAAAATTCCAAACAGCAAAGGCAAATATTTTGCTCTAGTCCAAGCTTTTGGGTCTTTTGTCAAATATCTGGGCTTATCTTTTACCAAGTTTTCTTTAAACATAGGAAAAAAAAATTTCTACCAAACGGTTCAAGTCTGTAATACTCTTTTTTTTTTTTTTATTTATTATATCAGACTATTACAGGGGTACAAACGCTCTGGTCACATAAATTGCCTTTGCAACACCCGAGTCAAAGCTACAAGCGTGCCCATTGCAATACTCTTTAACAAGTCTTAACAATAGTTGGTTTAATTAGTCCTGGGCTCCAAAGGCCACCTTATACAACTGAGTGTAAAAGAATTCCTGCTTCTGAGGCAGCAGATGCCTCATCAAAGCATCGCTCCCAGACTTGCTTCCCTCTGTTTTTGTTTCAAAGACAACAACGTGGTGCAGCCCCCTGTGCAGGAGCTGACTCGGAGGGTCCTCAAAACCACTCAGATTGAGAAAGCAGCAGCGGCTCTTACCTTTTCCTAAATGCATTATCTAAAAACTGTATTGAAGAATTAGTCATTGGAGTCTTGGCTTGCCTAATTAACCAGTGCTTGTTCTAAAATTTAGAAGAAAGAAAATGTCAACACCAAGTCACCACAGTCCAATAAACTACAGGATTACTAAAGTAGAAAATAAAATAGGATCATTTCATTCATACTTTAGCAAAAAGGAACTAACTAGAACCTGTTTAAGCAAGAACCTTTTCTCCCTTCCCCTGTGTTCCTAAAAAAGAAATTTCTTGCAGATTAGCCCTATCACTCATTCTTCAGCTTCCCACCACCTTCCCAACTGTAAAAAGCCTTGACTCCTTTGTTAGCAGCATTAAAAGATTTTAGAGAATGTCATTGGGAAACTACCAGCTAAAATGAAATTAAGTTTACAACTTTGATCTTATGCTACAAATAGATAAATATTAACTTTACCTTCTTCTAAGTTCTGTCTATGTAAGTCATCATTCCACCATCCTCTATTTTCCTCCCCAAGATATTGATCAACTTAGATCCTTGGGAAAAATCCCATCACAGTAATTTCCTAAACCTTCAAGTCCAAATCTAGAAGGTGTTTCCATTTAAATAAAAAAGTCATAGTTTTAAAAACAAAAACATTCCCATACACCACTAATTCTCTCCTCTCTATTCATAAAACCCTAAGCCACCATCTTCCAAACCACGCTTCTCAAAGGGCTCTTTAGTTAATAAGCTGAGAAATGCTATGATGGCATATCTTCTTGCTGGAAATTCACATCGGACCATGAATAAGTGAGAAGTTCTGTAGCAGAGTGACTTATTTAACCCAAAGTTTCCAAACTTGACTTGGGTCATGGGAATGACTACTAGCTTCTTCTGGAGCATAGCTTGAGAATAGCCCTCTAATCTAAAACCCAGTTCGCTCAGCTTTAAAATCATGTTTAACAAGTACATGCCTACAACGTGCCGGGGAGCATGCTAAATTTTCCTATGTACTTGTCATACAGTAGTCAAATGAGGGATCAGAATTTCCCACTTTAGAGGGAAAAAATGAAATTAAACATCTTATTCATTGTCAGGTCACTGAGCTAGAAAGTATTAGTGCTGAGCCTGACTTTAAGACTCATTGTTTCTACAACCTTACAAGCAATTAGAATTTTGGGCTAACAGGTTTGAGGCAGGGAAGGCCTTCTGCCTTTGAACCAGGACTGCCTATACTCTGTGCCAAGGGAAATATAAGTAACTGGCACATGAGGCGAATACTTAGGTTGTTATGGCTTTTAATTATGTCCCTCGCTCTGGTTCACTTTTCCATTCAACTTCTCTTTCCAGCCACACTGCACTGTGCCGCCCCCTGCTGCACATGTCCTGGGATAGTGAGGGCCATCTAGAGGCTGCTGCAGGGCAGCTGAGTCCCCAGGCGTGTGTCTCAGCCTCTGCCAGGAGCGAGGAGGGCCAACACAGAGGTTACCAGGACAGCCTGAATAACACTCTTGTCATTGGGAAAGATGGCATTTCTTCACCATTCCCTGTGGATTCTCCAGCTGCTCACTGGATGTATAACCTTATCTGTACTTGAGAAGCAAAAGTTTATACTGTCTGTTGTACTAGGGACAGGTGTAATTACCTCCAAAAGATCGTAAAGAAAAACCTACTACAAAGCTCAAAGGCCTCCTGACAACTATATTGCAGAGTTAATTACATTGCGTACGGTTGAATTCAAAGGTTAGGGGACACTACCGTTCCATGTATGTTGAAGTTCTTGTTTCTTGGCGCAAAGACGTTCTGGAAAGTCTTCTGGTACTGAGGCGCAGCTGTCCAGGGCGAATGAGGCGCTGGAGTGGCGATCATCATGAAGAAGGGCTCAGAGTTGGACTTGTAGTCCAGGAAGTCCAAGGAGACATTAGCCTGGCACATACAAAGATCTGTCATCTCCTACCCAACCCAATAGGTGAGTACTTAACAGATGAGTGTCCTCTGGCGAGCAGAGATTACAGGGTCACATCAGCTTTTAATCTTAGCACGTGATCTTATGTCACGGTCATTTGCAAGCATGTTGTTGAAACATACATATTTGGTTTTTAGGTGATACTCAAAATAAAAAATTGAAAAACATACCATCATAAGAGAGCAACCGATGATTTTACATGATCTAGAAACTATGTCTCCCTCAAGGAAAGAAATAGTAATTTGGCCATTTTAGTCTCAACTTCCATTAATGGAGCTTAGAGTATATACACCTGATGCCTTAAAGAATATAAAAACAAAGTCGACCTAATTCCAAAAAGTGGACAAGGTGGATTAAGTTACCTTACCCTTATGAAAATACATAGAAAGTAGATGTCATATATTATTCCAGCTGAAGTAGCTAAGCTAAATGAATAATGTTACATCCAAATACATCCCACTAGGGCTTTTATTTATATGAACTTACATTTTTCATTTGCTTATCAGAAGATACTTTATATTTTTTTAAGAGTACCGTGGTACTATCATAGCTCACTGTATCCTTGAACTCCTGGTCTCAAGCGATCCTCCTGCCTTGGCCTCCTAAAGTGCTGGGATTACAGGTGTAAGCCACCTTGCCCTGCCTAGGACATACTTCATGACAATGAAAGCACCCTACATAATGCTGTTTTTCATTATTCTAGTCGATTTACGTCTTCATTTATTCCCAACACTAACTCAAAACATACTGACTGGATCTATTTCCTATCACTCTCCCACCTACCTAACTTTATTCCATTCTCATCAGCTTCCTTGTGGTTTCTCAAATATGCCGGCCTTGCTCTTGCCTCAGGGTCCTCACACTTACTGTTCCCTCTGCCTGTGGCACTCTTTTGCCTCATCTGTATAGCTCACTCTCGCCTCCTTCAGGTTTGGCTCAAATATTACCTGAGTAACCCCATACCCTGCCTTATTCTCTGATGACCATCTAATGAGGCAACAAATGAATGTGTGTATCTATATATACATGGCGCACATAAAATCTGCCACTAGGAAATTACCTTCCACAGAATCGGGGACTTTGTTTCACTTACTGTTAACCACCTGCTATACAAGGTGCTGAACTATTTGGTGAATGAATGCCCTGTGGAAGGTTACCACTAGAAATGCCTCAGGACAGGAAAATCACTAACAATCCACCTTCTTTCAGTAATTTTTATATACAAATACACAATGCCGAAAGAACCCCAATATCTCTATCCTCCACCCTCATGATGGGGCCTGTGAAGCTACCATTTTGTAGCTTGTGAGCAAAACTGGGGTCAAGAGTAGGAACTCCTACCAAGTAAAACCTCTACAAAGTAATCTCTACAGTTGTAGAGATTAATCTTCAGAAAAGGGATTTGCTGCTTGAATTCTGAGAAAATTAGATCTGAGCCTGGCTGATACACAAAGAAAAATACCCTCAGGAGTTTTTAATCAGCTGGAAATACCCTTTGGCAGTTAGACCAAGTTATTATGCATTTATATTATCCAATACAAACAAACAAGACTGCGGGTTTTCACATATGGTTGAAGAGTCTCCAAACCTGCAAGGACAGAGCTACAGCAACTCACCAGAACATCTGTCAAGTAGTCTACGCTGTAGTTTCCGCCATGCCTCCGTGCCTTCCCATTGATAGAAAGGGTATAATTATAGTATTTAGAATTCTTTTCCTATTAAAAAGAGGAAAGTAAAATTTGTTAGGAGGAGGTCAATATACAAAATTAAAGTCTGAATTCATGCTGTGCTAAAATATACTCTGTTTAAACAGTGATAAGACATAAAAAAAGGTAATGACTCAATATTGAGATTTTTTTGACCAGGGTTTTATTAAAGACTGTTTCAGTAATATGTTCTAGTTTAAAAAACTGGATCAGGTAGAACAGCAAACCACATTGCTAAACCTTGTGCAATGCAGGAAAAACATCACAGAAAGGAGTAACTGACAAGTCAACAGACTTTCTTTTAAGGAGATAAAACTGCTAGTTGCAAAATAAAATAAAGTTATGTCTATGTCAGAGCTACATCAGGGAGTAAATATATTTTGCATCTGTAGGGCTGTGTGTAACTGTCACTGACTTCAATAATCACTTACCAAAGCATACCAGTAACTCCAGCCCAGAGGAACATGTTCTAGTCCACCCGCAACCGGGGCTCCATACTGGAAAAAAAAAAAAAAGACAAGTAGGACATTATAAGTCCTTAGAAATGACCAGACCAGAAAGAAATAGGAAACTTTTGGAATCTTTTTAGACCAGGGCCTGAGACATAGTAGCTGCTCGATTTTCCCAAGTAAACTAATCAAAAAGTAAACTCTATAATCCTAGGAACTTCTAAAAAGCAGGAGTTGGCAAACTAAAGCCACTGAGCTGAATTTGGCCTGACAACTGTTTTGTATGACCAGCAAGGTAAGAATTTTTTTTTAACCCTTGAAAAATATAAATACCACCCAAAAGATGACAATTTCATGAAATGTGATGATTACATAACATTTAAATTTTGGTGATTACATAGAAAGTTTTATTGGAACACAGCCACGCTCATTCATTTACACAGTCTGTAACTGCTTTCATGCTACAGTGGCAGAATGGAAAAGTCAAAACAGAGACACATGGCCTGCAAAATGTAAAATGTGGCCTAGCCCACATGGCCCATTCATGGGGTGAGTGCTGAGCTACTGATGGCACAGACTGAATAGTCTGATCTTGTGACTAATAATAGCCAAAATATTCAGACTATGAGCTATCAGCCTATTATAGGCTGAGTATGCCCAACCTGAAAACCTGAAATATTTTGAGTGCTGACATGCCACTCAAAGGAAGTGTTCATTGGAGCATTTTGTATTTTCAAATGTGGAATGCTCAACTAGTAAGTATAATGCAATTATTCTAAATCCATAAAAATCTGTAATCTCAAACACTTCTGTTCCCAAGCATTTTGGATAAGGGATACTCAATCTGTATCAGTTGTCCTGCTGATGAAATCTACTTCTGGAGCTCAATTTATCTGATGAGATGAGTAAGTAAAGGGACCACAGGATGATCCCACTTTATCCTGACGAGGTTTATGACTGCCCATTTAAAGTAGACTTTAATCCCTGAAAACTAAATCTTTGAACTTTAATAGTCTCTCCTAATAGATGACTTCCAATATACAAAACAGTGTAAGTTCTCTTTATGACCCATAGCCCCAACCCAATAACCTAATATCCATACTTCCTATTCGTCATGATTCTTTTCAAACTGACTCACCTTCCTTCAAACCCACAAGGTTGCAAGTTCCCCTACTGGGGAGAGGAAAAAATTAACAGAAAATTCAGATCAGATATTAAGATTTCTAGCAACTACAAATAAAGTGTATAAGAAAATGTGCATCTTCTCTTTGTCTTGTATCCCCAGTTTTACTATAAGAGCTAACCCCAAACGCTTCCAAACACACTACTTCCTTTAAGCTTGGACTTTGAAGTATCCCTCCATCCAGCCCTACAATGACTCTTGAACATATGCTTCAATGACCTGAATGACCCAGGCTTTGGATGCTTTCCTTTTATCACTAATCTCTCTACAGTGCTGTTTTCAGGTTAGAAAATGGGATAAGCACTGAGTTGTTATAATTCAGAAAGGATTCTAAGAAATCTGAAGAAAGATTCTAAGAGGAAAAAATTCTTCACTTTGATCCTGATAAAGGGGAAATGGAAACAAAGATGGCATGACAGCCACATGAGAAGCAGAATTCCTGAGGAAAAAAGATGCACCAGATAGCAGCTGTCTTAGGATAATTTTTGAATAAATATTTCTGAGACTGCTGGAAAGAAGACTAACTTCGGTACTCAAGTCATGTATACATGTTTACGTAAGTTAGTTCCTGTTTAACGTGCAGATTTGGGAAAAAACACATACCGAAAACCCTTTAACATGAATTGATACTAATGAAAAAATCAACATGACTTATATTAATTCACATTTAAAAAGCTATTATAAAAAAAGGAATAGAGCATTTGACATACCTCATTTAAATATTTCCCTGCAAAAAAGGTCTGATAACCACACATTGATCTGAGAATTGCTGGGAAAGTATTTGGTTCTTGGATCTTCTGCCAAGACTTACTACTGCAGTTTCCCTCTAAAGTGTTGTTAACAACGTGATGATTATGTGGGTACTTCCCTGTCAGGATACTGGCTCTGCTGGGGCAGCAAAGAGCACTTGGCACATACTACAAAGGGAAGAGAACAAAAAAGACAAAGTTACACAAGAAAGATGGATTTTTCATCATTTCTAAAGAGAATAAAGAAAGCTGCTCAATATGCTAACTTCAAATTTTTAGTTTCTCATGGAATATAGATTTTCTTTACACATGACATACTTTAGAGCTGATCTAAGTCACAGAATAGAGACGTGAAAGCAGATAAAACAAACTAAAAGCAGATTTCTTTTTCGGTTGGTTTCCTTCTGCAGGATAACGTAACAGTAACTCTAGTCTCATGCCAAAGAAATAATATTTAATATGCAAAGGAGCACAGTGCTGGTCTTAACAAAAGATAAAGAATACTACCTGAATCTAGAGTAACTGAGAATCGGCGATTCATTCTGAGGCTGATCTGTAGCTTTGTGCATTTCCTGTATTACTTTATACACTGGATACAGACTTTTTTCTCTACTCTAATTACATTTCCATTAGCTACCATCATCCACAGATTTTCCCCATTTAACCAAATAATATCTGTATACATCGCCAAGCCACTTCACAGAAAGGAAATACTAGTTCATACTCATGCCAGCATGAAAGCCATTCAAGCACACACTCATACCAAAAGGAAGTGTTATCCCTTTTAAATACTTAGCATTTATTTCGCCTTTCAAATTAGATTTGGCATTTTTAAATACTGGTGAGGATGAACATTCTCCACATGTGTACTGACCAATTGTGTTTACGTGAATGGTTTGTTCATTGCTTTGCTCATCTTTTCCTCCTGGGCTGTTGTTGGCCTCTTGTCATATAAGATTTAAGTTAAGGAAGGACTTGGTCATGTTACAAATATACTTCCCATTTTTACTTGTCTCTTAATTTTACTAGATAGTTGACTTCTGCAATTTTTACACTGGCAGCTCTTAATTCTTTCCTCTTTTTCTTTTCTGATCAATTTTATGGACAGTACCATACTGTTTACTGTACCTTCATATTACATTTTAGTATCTCTGGTAGGGCAATTTCTTCCTTTAAAAAAATTACCTTGATTGTTCTTATTTATCATTCCAGATAATTTCTGGAATCACTTAAATGGAGTCTAAAAATGTCCTGTTAGGATTCCAATTAGAATGAATGTTTTATGTGTCTTCCCACAGAAAATGATGCGCATATCTACATATCAAGCACTTTTATCACTCACAGAGTTTTGTAACTTAATTTACACAGGTCTTAACCATTTCTGGTCACCACTAGTTATTCCTAGAGAGTTCATATTTTGCTGCTATTATGAATGGGATCTTTTTTCTATCCTTCACCTTCTATTTCTCTAACTGGCTATATGGAAGAAAGTTATTAATTCATCTCTACCTTACCGAATTCTATTAATTTAAAAAGTTTTTCAACAATTCTTTGTTTCCTAGATAGAAAATCCAAACTAGCAGAAATAATTTTTATTTTTCCAATAATTTTACCTCTTATTTCCATAAGAGTTATGGCAATGACTAAATAGTCCATGACATTAAATATTAGGCCCTTGTTTCATCCCTAACAACAATGCCTTAAGTATAAGGTGTACTATTTGTTTGAAATATTCATAATTGGATGTATTCTTCTAATAGTTTAATAAATTATCAGGAAAAGATGCTAAAATTTCAGAGGACTTTCAAGTATCTATTAGGATGAACATTTACTTTTTCTTCTTTCAACTACTGATATGTTGGTAGACAATATAATAATAACATGTACTTGCTATAAGTCAGGCACTCATATAAACACTTTACATGTATTAACTCATTTAACCTCACGACAACCATGAGGTAGACTTTAGTACCCTCATTTACGAGTGGGGAAAACAAGAGCCAGCCAACTTGCCCAAGGTCCCACTGCTAGAAAAGCAGCAGAGAGAGTATTCAGAATATTCAGTCTGGCTCAGAGTCTGTGCTCTCAAGCACAACACTATACTACTGTTCAGTGGATCTCCTGATAATAAGCCACCCTCCATTCCTAGACTACCACTTACTTGGCTATGTGCATGATTCTTGAATGTGAATTAATATTTTATTTTGGACCTTTGCATCTATATTTTCATATATTCATGTTTTTATGTGTGTGTGTGTGTGTGTATATATATATAGTTGCTATTTGTCAGGTTTGGCTATCAGGGTTAATTAGGCTTTTACCACAGAACAGTTTACATAGCATAAATGTTATTATTATTATTATTATTTTTTTTATAAAGAGACCGGGTCCTGCTATGTTGTCCAGGCTGGACACGAACTCCTGGGCTTAAGTGATCTTCCCACTTCAGCTTCCCAGGTAGCTGGGACTATAGGCACATGCCACCAAGCTCAGCTAAATGTTACCTGATTCTTATAATCCATTTTCAAATCTCAGAATGGTGAGGTTTTAAATAAAATTCTCTAGTTCTGAGTTGTAGGACAGACTGATTTAGAAGATACCTGCAATTAATCTTCAACTAATAAGTAATATTTCAATTAAAAGAGTTTGTATCACATTAAATAAAGTCCTTCCTTCAGATCAGGCACTTAACTAGGAAAAGAAAAACCACACCAATTATAAGAGATTCCCCAGCATAGAGTTTTTTCTTAGAATACAAACACAGTTAAAGTCTAACAAAATTAGCCTCAAAACTTACAGCACTGGAGAAAGTCATCCCCATATCTCCAATGAGAGCCTTGGTTTTCTTTAGTGGTGTCTGTAAAAGTAAGTAATTATCTGTTAAAATCTGATAAATTAAAACACACAGACCAGGATTCATGTTTTGTTACATCTTACTCAATCTTTTGTTCCCAAATGGTCAGCTCCACTTGACACTAAGCAACAGCCAAGAGAGTCCTGTGTGTTTCTGGAGAGGAACCAAACAGGTTCGGTTATAGTCACCTGCATCCTGTGCAAAAGAGCAGGAGGTCATAATGCTCACAGGAAGGGAAAGTTCACAGCTGATGGCTTAATTCCAGCAATGCTGACTTCAATGTAATGAAATTTTGGTGCCTTTTTGTTTATCACCAACACCCTTACAAGGTAGACGGGGTGGACCTATCTATCTCTATGAATTCATCTTTACAAGCAGGATGTGGAAAATGATGTGAAAGGAGCCTTTCTCCCTTTAAAACAGAAATAAAATGACACCTAAGATTCTAAAAGCCAGACAAGGCCCCAAGGCTCAGAGACTGACTCAAACCTCACACTCGGTGGTGGAGCCCACACGTGCACCTTTCCACTACTAGCTCGCTGCCCTCTGCGCTAGACCAACCACCACCTCAGGAGAAGGCCTTGAACCACGTGGCAAGCAGGACCCTGTCAAGTAAAAGGCTAGTCAGAAATTACTTCGTTTATATCCTTGGTTTTCATTTTTTGTTCAAAATCTAGGATCCTGACAAGTACAGAGGACGATTAACTTCACCCCAGAGTGAGAATAAAAGTATGAAGTCTTTAAATATAAATAAAAGGAACATTAGTAATCTTTATTCAGATTCCAAACAGCAAAAAGCACCACTGAAGAGGCCCATTTTGGTTGTAATATCAGTCAATTCATGATCACTCTGAAATACTTTTGAATTCTAAGACCATACTGAATGCAGTTTTAAGTATGTTTTGCTGTGTAATAATTCCTTAAAGATTGATAATCCAAACATATAACTAGGTTAAACAAGAGCCTCATTTTTGATAATGTATAAATTACTTTCCCCCACCGTTTTATATTGGTAGTAGAAAACCTAAGGAACCCGTACGCTCAAAAGGATGAGAATTCTAACTTATTCAAGAAGAGCTTTGCTAATTTCCTGAGTAGATCCATAAGAGGCTGCCAGGAGGCACTAGAGATGTAGAAGGTCTTTGCCAACTTTCAGAAGCAATGTCACCAGCCATGCTCTCCTCAAAACATCACTGAGTGCTATCCACAGGAAAAGAACACTGGGCTAAATGAAACAACGGTTTGACAAAGAACCTGAGTTACCATGAGCAGTGGTCCCTAACTTTGACACCAGAGACCTGTTTTGTGGAAGACAGTTTTCCCATGGATGGTGGCAGGGGTGGGGTGGGATTTAGATTTTAGTCTAAGTCAAAAAGAAGTTTAGATTAACAACCATAATCTTTATACTGCTAATAGTAGTACAAATGATAACCATAATCTGTGCTTCATCAAACAAGTACCACACAGCACTGAAAATGTATGTGTATATGTGTCCACGCAAATGTGAATATAAAATGGATCCTTAAGATCTAAGTAAAGACAGTGACTCGTCAGGGTGAGGCCATACAACAGTCTTCAAGAAGCATAGGGACAAATGTATTACTTTGTTCATCCCAAGCAAAATCCCTTCCATTAAAACCCTAAGGAGTCATTTACTTTCCCGGTCCCATGTATAACCGCTCTGAAATAGTTTTGACAATTCTGATAATTCTGTGGCTTACTTTTAACAAGGAAATCATTTTGCTTTAAGCAAAGCAATGACATGATGTATTTATTCTTCTCTTATATTTCATCATGGCTTCTTCTATCACTTCCTTGAGATTTTGACCACATGTCACTTTTTCCCAGAGTGAATGATTTTAAAAAGAGCAACTCATGCTTTAGTGAAGAACAGTGTAAATGATGTTCATGTACAATCAAGAAATAGATAAGAACAGTTCCCTGGAGAAAAAAGTACAAACAGATGATATCTGGAACGAACACAGTGAAATGTTAAAGATGATGTTACTACATAAAAGACTATTTCAAAGAAGGCTAAAAAATTCCACCTTAAACCAAAACCCTAAGTGCTATCTATAATCCTTTGACCCAAATTAGTCTCAGGGAATTGGAGAGCTGGCCACTGTTTTGCAACTATGGCAGCAATTTGTAATCTTTTGGGGGTCTGAGAACCCCCCCTCTCTGCAAAAACTTTTACATGCGTAGTTTTACATGTAAATTAAGCAGTTCCACTATCCCACTTGCATCCCTAAATGTCACCTGAACAATCTCCGATCTGTATAAATGACTATGCCAGTATAAGCATGTGGAATGACATCTGAGAAGTCTGTAGTATCACAGTATTCTAGAATAGGAGAAAAAGCACAGTGCTCTGGGATCACAAGACATCCAAACTTTGCCTCTTATTAGCCGTATGAACCTTGGCCAAGTTACTTAACCACTTTCAAGTTTTAGTTTCCTTTTCTTTAGGATATTATCTACAGCATAGGGCTTTGCTACCAGTTTAAAGAAGCAAATAGGATTAACATACTAAGAGGAAGAGACCTCAAATGTACACAGACTACAGCTGGGGTCTATAAGAATTGAAGAAACTAAATTCTGAATACCTTATATTTAAGTAATTAATTTTGTTGTTGACAGAGATGAGAAAGCTTGACCTTTTCATTAAGTTCTTTAGTCACTGATAGAGGTGGCTTGCTTTTTCTGGACAAAACACTCTTCAAGGACACAATTTTTTTTTTTTTCTAAAAGGAGTTTTGTGAGGAGAATAAGCACAGAAGTTGTAATGGTGGTAAAACCAAAGTAAAACCTAGGAGGGAAATTAAATCAAGACTCTATGATGTCAAAATGGCTGGGGAGAAACTAAAAGGCCATGAGGCATATATGGCAGAAAGAAATGTGGAGTCAAAATGAAAGTATCTTAATTATCATGCTCTTGAGCACAACCTGAGTGAGATATTTTACTTTACAACCCAGAAATATATATATGGATATGCTTACCTTTACGATGTCTGTCTCTCACACACAGGCATTTTACATACCATGTATGTAAAAGTTTTTGCAGAGAGGGAATCCTCTGACCCCAAAAAGATTACAAATTGCTGCCATAGTTGCAAAACAGTGGTCAACCCTCCAATCCCCTGAGACTAATTCAGGTCAAAGGATTATAGATAGCACTTAGGATTTTGGTTTAACGTGGAATTTTTCAGCCTTCTTTGAAACAGTCTTTTATGTAGTAACATCATCTTTAACATTTCACTTTGTTTGTTCTAGGTATCATCTGTTTTTACTTTTTTCCCCAGGGAACTGTTGTTACCTATTTCTTGATTTCATTTAAACATCATTGTGGTGTGATGGATACACTTTTCTTCACTAAAGCATGGGGTGCAAAACATTCCAAGCAAAAACATTGGTAGCTACTAACTAAACCAATTTCACAACTCACTCTTGGGTTGGGACCAGCAGTTTGAAGGACACTGAGCTAGGGAGTTACCACACAGGAAAAATGAGGAACCTCTTGTCTGGAGTGTTTCATAGTCTCAGCGATTCAGCTGAAAGCAAAAAGAGAACTGGAAGGAAGAAAGCAATGAAGAATTTGTTTTTGAAAAGATGAGAAAAATGCTGGATCTAGGATCAGGGGGCTAAGTCAGTGTTTTGTCCTGACTCTGCCTCAACTACTTCTGTGTCTTGTTTGGGCAAGCTGCTTTTTGGACCTCCGTGAGGAAGGGGTCGAAGGGATGTTTCCAAAGGTCACAAATTCCAGAATTCTACAATACAAAAGCAAAATTAGTTCTGGGAAGCAATGGAGTCTCATCACAACACCCATTAGACATAAAATGAAACGCTGACAGTATCTAATTCAACAGCCAGGTGTTCAATTAGATTGATTGAATTTCTTGAGCCCAGTAAAACAAAACGCACCCTCAACAGTTCGACAGCCTGCCTACCGGATTAGCTCATTTCGGCACTTATTTTATAGATATCAGGCACAGATATTGTACAGAGGCACAAATGCAGAAGTGGCCTAGGTGTCTCATAAAGGAGGCTGGACTTGTCCTCTGATCCTCTAAGCCAAAAGAAAATCAATCAGGGCTCGCTTGCTCTTAGCCAGCACCTGCTCCTCATTGGTTCAACCCATCCTCCAACGGCCTCCACATGTTTCTCTTGAGATGTGAACGCGAACTCCGCAGCAGTAGGGTCCAGACTATCAGGTCCGTGTGGTGCGTGCATGCGTATCAATTCAGAGGAAACAGTCCTGCAGTCCCTTACACCTGCGTAACCGGCCACAAGGGGCAAAACCAAACCTACCTAGGGTCAAGGCAGCCAATTCGGGGAGTAGGGGTGGGGACGGGAAAAGAGAGCAAGAAACCGGGGAGTCAAAAGGAGAGGTGGAGGGGCGGGGCAGAAATAGAGGAGTTACCATGCCGCCGAGCACTTCGTCCTGGTCGTCGGTGAGGAGCAGCACCACATTGGGCCTCCGAGAGGCCGCCGCCACCCGAGAGACCCCCAGGCAGCCGCTCAGCAGCAGCAGCAGCAGCAGCAGAGCTGGGCTGCAGAAGGGCAGGTGGCGGGGCCTGCCCCGCCGAGGCCCACCTGGGGCCAGACGCAGGAGCCGCATGGCGGACAGGGCTCCGGGGGGACCCGGGGCCGGGTGGAGGGACGCGCAGGTAGCTGGTGGGCGAAAGGCCGACAAGCCACAGGAAAAGGCTGTACCGTAAAGGCCGGGGGCTGGGGTCAGGCGTTTTCTCCCCAGGCGCGATCACGTGAGCCGGGGACAGGGGGCGGAGCGCGCGGCACGGTCACGTGACGGGTGGCGTGGGCGGGGCCACGAGCGCAGCCGCGAGCGAAACGCCGGGCGCTTGCCAAAAAGGGTCGCAGAATTCCGGGGACCTGGCGCAGGCCCGGGGTGCGTTCTGGTAGGCCCTGTTTCTGAGCGCTTGGTGGAGAGATTAAAATGGGGGGAAGAGAAGATGAAAAGCAGGAGGCATTCGGCACATACCATCCGATTAAGAGGAAGAGAAAGGAGGAATGTTCCTACCAGATGTTAAGAGCAGCTAATGGGTAAAGTTTGTTTTCTACAATATTTAACCCCCGAATCAGTGAGCACTTATGCAGGGCTCTTATGTTTATCCAGTCTGAAGAGAAAACAGAGTGTCAGGGCCCTTATGTTTAATCGTTTTTAGTTTTCTCTACAACTTGTGAGGTGTGAGGTAGGTCCTAACATTCTCGTGTGGCCCAGCTATTAAATTTGGAGCTGGATTCAAGTCAGCTCTCCTTAATTCCAAAGCCTGATGATGTTCTGCTTTCCTCAGCTGACATCGTGGTTTCAAACAAACAATTTAAGGATATCCTGGCAGCTTTATCCTAATATTCCTTGGTGACTTTTTTTTCCTTTTTTTCGAGACAGAGTCTCGCTGTGTCGGCGTCATCATAGCTCACTGCAACCTCAAACTCTTGGGCTCAAGCTAGGCGATCCTCCTGCCTTGGCCTCCCCAGTAGCTGGAACTAGAGGCATGTGCCACCATGCCTGCCTAATTTTTTCTATTTTTTGTCAGTAGAGACGGGGTCTCACTCTTGTTTAGGCTGGTCTCCAACTCCTGAGCTCAAGCAATTCTCCCGCCTCGGCCTCCCAGAGTGCTAGGACTGCAGGCATGAGCCACCACCCTCCTTGGCGACTTTTTAAAAGCCCTCTGGAAAGATGTTGGAGGATGTGCACATTGAACAAAAACCTTGAAACATGGTCATCCAACCACATTATTAAGTAATCTTTAGGGGAAAAAAATTCCATGAAATTAGGAGTTCTAAATATTTCTGTGGTCACTCTGGAACAACTGTACTTTACCCCCATGCTGAAGTCTATAAAAACAGAAATATCCTAAGCAAGGTGAACTGTCTAGTCATATCCTGAACTCGGTACAACAGAGTGTACCTCCTTGCTGGTAACAGTATTTTACTTAAGCTGGACTGTATGCCAGGAAAAATCTTTTAAAACTCGTGAAAGCGCTATAAGGTAAAAATAATTATGGAAATACTGTTGAAACCTCGTGTATACAACTACAGGACTTGTGCAAAAGGAAGTAATGCCTTTATTATATTACATTTTTTTCCACATCAGATGGCTAATGTGCTGAGTAATGAGATTTGAGGGAGGTACATCTCACACATTAGCGTGAAAACCCAATCATCACGCTTATGAACCACAAAAGAATCTTATTTCATTTTTTTAAAAAAAGTAAGTCTACAGAAGGCAAAACAATCTTTTAAAAAAAATGAAATAGAGTTCTGCAAGAAAGAATTATGCTGAGAATATGGCCAGAGCAGTTGACAGCCAGGATACTGGGCTGCATACAGCCTTTGGATCATTTTTTGAGCTAGTGGAATAACTAACCCTGTGTAATCAGGTTCTAAGACTTCCAGGAAGACTTCCTTGCACACACACACACACAAATAACCTGTTCTATCTGCAATGATGCCCCAAATTGTAAAATTGTGTCTTCCTGTTGTTCAAGGCTAGATTATAAACTATGTGAGGTCATAGATTGTGTAATTAGGTGCCATCTTTGTTCCAGATGCTATGCTAGTGCTGAGGAGACACTGTCCCTCTTTCATGGAATTTACAGTCTAATAGGAGAGAAATGGACAATCTAATAGTCACAGAACTATGTGATTATTAATAGACATGCTACGAAGTAAAGGGTGCAGTGAGCATTTAAGGGGGTGAAGGATTGACCTAGGCTAAGGGTCCTTGAGGAAATGACCTTTCAGCAAAATCTGAAGTTTGATTAGGAGATAATTTGTTAATGGAGTAGTGGGATGGCAGAATGTCTCCTAGGCACAGAGTATAGCATATGCAAAGGTCCTGAGGTGGTACATTGAAAGAACTAAAAGAAGTCAGTAAACCGTGAAGGTGAAAAATAACTTTAAGAACTCTAAAATATATTTTTGACAACTCGGAAGAGAAACAAACGAAATGTAAAAACTTTATTTAAATAGTCGGTAAAACTCAAAACATTATGACTGCGGTTTCGAAAGATATCTGGAACACTTCAATAAAACAAGTGACAAATTACAGACTCCTGATGTGAATGTATATAGCAGGCACTTTCTTTTGCCATCTTTAAATTTATTTTATTAAAGCACTGAGATAAAATCGAGATAAAAAATTAATGGAATATGAAACCAAAGTGATAGAGTTGAGTGAGAAAATCAACAAAAATTATCCTGACATTTGGAAGTGAATGGTAACAAAAAAAATTTCCAATCATAACAAAAATAATAATTTACTAATAGGAAGAGAATAATCATTTCACAATATATGTCAAAACATCATGTTTTACATCTTATACGTTGCAAGGCTTGAACACCTTTGTAATGGACACATCATTTCATTATATTTAGATTCTTCAAATAAAAGTCCAAGTTGTCATATATATATTTAAATACTCCATACAGCAATTGAACCTGAAAGTAAAACTCACTATTGCAAAACATCAAAGTAGTTACCACCTCAGGTACTTTGAGGGAAGTCTTTTCTCTAACAAAATTAAGGAAATCAGTTGTGTATGGCTCATGTTCTGCAAAGTTATTTGTGACGAGCATGCAGCCCTTTGTCCCAATCATCATAATAGTTGTGATCACATATGACTGATTGTAAATGTTGTTCAACACAGGTTAAAATAGCACCAATCTTGTTAGTTTGTTGAATAAATCTCAGATGTTTTCAGTTGGCTAAAAAAGTTAAAAACTGCTAATAAGGTTTTCTGTTAGAAGAGTAGGACACAGTCATTACCAATTGATCAATGTTTGTCATCCAGAATCGAATATATAATATTATTTGGTGTTTCATTATGTATTTGAGTTACCACTTTTTGTATGCATTTTCTCATTATTTCAATTAATTTTCAGAAATTATTTCAGTAAAATAAGTCATTTTTTCATATTGACATTTTTTCCTAAGAGCTTAAGCAAAAATGAATAAAATTCAGCTATTGAAAAATTCTCACGAAATTTTCATGGTAGGAACAATACTATTTTTCATCATGTCCTCTGAAGTGTAAATCTCTTTTACTTAAACATTTAATAACCTCAAAACTTTCGCCTCTGGCCATGATAGAGTAACAGTGCCAGATTAACCCACCTGCTAAAAACAACTGCAAAACAGGGCAAGATATGTTTTTACATGAGGAAGAAGTCAGTGAAGTACTGTGATCCATTTGTGAGGGGACACAAACAATTGCCCTAGTTTTTTGCCTGGAGGTACATTCTGAACTGGGGTGCAGGAAAGAGAATCCCATGCATAACACAGTTGTCTGGTGGACAACTTTGAAGGGAGAGAGATCAAGGTTGAGGGAGGTTAAAGCAGCTGGAAGTTTCAGGGAAGAGTTGCAAAGAGGAGCATGCTATGTAGATTAAAATAACAAAACCAAAAACAAACAAAACCTTCATAAGTCTTCCTTCATGTCTTTTTGAAACTTTGCTGAATACTGAGATGTGCATGCATAGGGTGAAACACCCTAAGGCAAAGAATGACCAAAGCGATGCAAAATAAATGTTTCTCAGAGGGGTTGGAGAGGTTTGAAATCCAACCAGCAAGAGGGGAAAGGCCTTGATCATCAGGGGCATTCAGTAAAGAACCCAGAAAGTAGTGAGGCTACAGCAGCAAAGCTTAAGTACAACCCTCAAAAAGATCAAGCTGATCTGCAGGTAACTTCACTTGCCTTCCAGAACAAGGCCCCAAATTCAAGACTACAAAATTCAGATAATCAACATGAAATTCACAATGTCCTACATCCAATAAAAAAATTACCATAGGCCCCCAAACAGGAAAATGCGACCCTTAACCAGAAGAAAACTTTGTCAATAGAAACAGATAATAAATGACAGAGATGAAGAAGTTAACAGATCAGGTTGTTAAAACACCTGTTATAACTATGTCCAGGTATTGAAAGGAAAACATGAACCTAATGAGAGATTTGGAAGCTGTATATTTTTTAAAATCTATAAGTAAATAACACTGTATCTGAAAAATGCACTGCATGGATTAACAGAAGATTAAACAATATGGGGGGAAAAGACGTAGCAATAGAAAATATACAAAATAAAGCAAAGAGAGAAAAAAGATGAAATTATAAATAGAGCTTCTGTGAAATAAAATCATGTAGTCTGTCACTCATATAATTGGAGTTCCAGAAGGAAGAAAAATGATTTTTTGAAGAAATAATAGTTGCAAAATGTCTAAATTTGGAGAAAACTCTGATCCCTGATCCAAGGAACTCAATGAGCCCCATATAGAATATTATACTGAGAGACATCATAATCAAAATTCTGGAAACTAGTGATAAAGAAAAATCTTGAAAGCAGTCAGAGGAAGGGGAAATCATATTACACACAGAGGTACAAAGGTAAGAATGACTGTAGACATTTCATAGAAACTACACAAACTAGAAAACAGTGAATGACATCTTTGAAGTGCTGAAAGAAATTAAAAAACAACCCATCAACCTAGAATTCTATACCCATCAAAAATAAATTTCAAAAATTCAGGAAAAATAATGTTTTAACATAAAAAATGGTGGGAAAATTCATTGCCAGTAGAACTGAACTACAAAATATGTTAAAGCAGGAATCCCCAACCTATGGTGAGTTGTATAATTTTTTCATTATACATTACAATGTAATAATAATAGAAATAAAGTGTGCAATAAGTGTAATGCACTTGAATCATCCCGAAACCATCCTCTTCCCACCCTCTGCCATCCATGGAAAAATTGTCTTCCATGAAAATTGTCCCTGGTGCCAAAAAGGTTGGGGACTGCTGTGTTCAAGGACGTTGGCAAGTGGAAGGAAAATAATTCCAGATGGAAATTCAGATCTACACACAGGGAGCACAAATAATGGTAAATATGTGGATAAATTAAAGGATTTTTTCCTCATTGAAAAAAATGTCAAAGATAGCAACTGATTTAAAACAAAAGTAATAACATATTTATAATAGAAATAAAATGGATAACAACAATAGCACAAAGGATGGAAAGGGAGGCTAGAAATATCCTGTTATAAGATTCTCACATTATACGTGATGTGTTACAATATAAATTTCAGGTAAACTGTGATAAGTTAAACATGAATATTGTAAACACTAGAGAAATCAATAAAAATGGTATAGCTAATAAGCTATTAATGGAAATAAATGGATACTAAAAAATATTCTATTCAAAAGAAGTCAGGAAAAGAAGAAAAAAGAAACAGTATAGAAGGCAAAAGTAAGAGACAAATAGATGATAGACTTAAACCATATCAATTACATTAAATATAAATGTTCTAAACACCCCCAATTAATAGGCAGCAATTGTCAGTCTAGATAAAAAAAAGCAAAAAGCAACTATATACTGTTTAAAGTAACTGTCTTTAAATATAAAGACACAGGTAGGTTAAAAGAGAAAGGATAGAAAATATATATACTATGAAAGCACTAATCAAAATAAAACTGTAGTACGATGTTAGCATAAGAGAAAGTTAACTTCAGAACAAAGAGTATTACCAAAGAGGGTAGTTTCATAATAATAAAGGGGTAATTTATCAAGAAGACATAACAATTCTAAACATGTATGCATTATACTGCTTCAGATATACTATATGAATAAAAAACTGGTCAAAGTCTGCATTTGAACTATTTGAATTAATGATTCATTCAAAAAATAAGTAAAAATTTATTTTAAAAGCTGACAAAACTGAAAGGATATTTAGACATATACAACTGATGATAGAAAAAGTAGGCAAATAATTAGTAAAGTTATGGAAGATGTGAACAACAGCATTACCCAACTTGACCTAATTGACATTTATAGAACACTCAATGCAACAAGAGCAGAATACACATTCTTTTCAACTTCCCATGCTGGGCCATAAAGCAAATCTTAATTAATTTAAAAGGATTTAAATCATACAGAGTATGTGCGACGACCACAAATAATTAGAATCAATAACAGAAAGACATTTAGATAACGCCCAAATATTTGGAAATTAAACAACGCACTTAAATAATCTATAGGTCACAGGAAAAGACAAAAGGGAGTTTAGAAAGTATTTTGAACTGAATGAAAATGGAAAACACAATATTTCAAAATTTGTGACATGCAGCCAAAGCAGTACTTAGAAGAAAATTTATGGTTTTAAAGTTTATAGTAAAAAAGAAGAAAGGTATGAAATCAAAGACTTAAGCTTCCACCTTCAGAATCTAGTAAAAGAAGAGCAAATAAAAAACCAAATTTAAAAAAGGAAGAAAATAATGAAGATAACAGAAAACAATGAAATTGAAACAGGGAAACAATAGAGATAAACCAATGAAAAATCCTGGTTCTTGGAGAAGATTAATAAAATTGACAAATTTCTATCAAGACTCATCAAGAGATAAAATGAGGAAATACAACAAGTAATGAAAGAGTGAAGATCAACTCCAGATTCAGACATTAAATGAATAATAAGTAAACATGCACAAAGTTATGTGTATAAAATTTTCACCTTAGATGAAAACAGGCAATTTCTCCAAAGTCAGAAATTACCAAGACTGTTTCAAGAAAAAAGTAGAAATCTGAATAGTCCTCTATCTACTATAGAAATTGAATTAGTAACTTAAAATGTTTCCACAAAGAAGACTCTAGACTCAGATGGCATCACTTTTGAATTCTATCAAACATATAGAAATAATGTAAATCCTACGTAAATTCTTTCAGAAAGGAGAGGAGGAGGGAATGCTTCTCAAGCCATTTTATGAGGCCAACATTATCCTGCTACCCAGAACAACCAAAGACATTGCCAGAAAACAAAACTAGAGAACTATCACGAACATGGATGCAAAAATATGTTAAAAGATTTTAGCAAATCAAATTCAGCTATATATAAAAAGGATAATATCCCATAAACAAGTCAGTCTTACCCCAGGAATGCAAGGTTGATTTAAAATTCAAGAATCAATCAAAGTAATTTACTCTATAGAATAAAGGAGAAAAATCATATGATAATCACAATACATGCAGTAGAAGAAATTGACAAAATTCAACATCCATTCAGGTTAAAAAATCTTAATAAATGTGGAATAGAATGAAGCTTCCTTAATCCAATAAAAGCATTTTATGGAAGATTTACATCTAATATACTAAACGGTGAAAGCCTGAATATCATCTGTCTAGGTCAATAACAAATATGTTTGCCCTCAACACTTCTTTACAACATTATACTGTAGGTTCTATCCAGTTCAACAAGAAGAAAAAAAAATAAATGTTCAAAGAGTTTCACAAATACACACATTATAGTAAAAAAAATGCTGAAAGGCAAAGTAAAGGAAAAAATTTTGAAACAATGAGAAATATGACTCACGACTTATAAGGGAACTCTAGAAAATTAACGGGTTACTTCTCATTAGAAATAATGGAGGCCAGGCCCGGGCGCGGTGCACGCCTGTAATCCTAGCACTCTGGGAGGCCGAGGCGGGTGGATTGCTCAAGGTCAGGAGTTGGAGACCAGCCTGAGCAAGAGTGAGACTCCGTCTCTACTAAAAGTAGAAAGAAATTATCTGGACAACTAAAAATATATAGAAAAAA
>RJWJ010025002.1:0-24247 GCA_004363605.1 Indri indri | reverse complement strand
GATCTGCAAGACCAGAGGGCTGTGAGTGGGGCGTGGACACAGCTGCTCCCCCCACTGGGGTGCAGGGGCAGGCGTCTGGCCTTGCTTGATTCCCCTGGGCTGGCTGGGTGTATGTCCTGTCTTCTGTGGGTCCGTCCTGGTGTGCACTTCCCAAAGAATCACTCTTGTCAGGAGCTTTGGCCCCTGTCTCTCTCCCAAGTTCCTGAGTCCTATTTCCAGCTGCCTAAGACTAAGAGCATCAACTCCTCTAATGTCCCACAGGCACCTGGAGCTCAGCGTCTTCCATCACAGTCATTTTTTCCCTTCTTGATTCTCCGCCTTGTCACTTATTCATGCAACAGATATTTGCGAAGCACCTAATCTGCCCTGCACTTGCCCGGTCACTGGAAATGTGGTGGTGAACAAGACGGGGTCCCTGCCCACGTTCTGAAGGGGAGAGACGGACAGTAAACAAATCGCTAATTAAATATAAATGAGGTCAGGCACCAGGAGGGAAATAAAGCCAGGCCCTGCCAACACAGCTATATCCCACAGTATCCATTTCCTCTTTGTCCTAATAAACTAATCAATGCTCCCATTTTTAGCTGAATTTAGGCCCTCCAGAATAAAGACACCATTTCCAGCCTCTGCTGCAGCTAGATGTGGCCGTGTGACCAAGTTCTGGCCACAGAGATGAAAGTGAGAAAGTCTCAGGACAGCTTCTGGGAGCTGTTGTTTGGCTTTCCCTGTTCCTTGTCATTCCCCCTTCTGTCGTCCTGCTCAAATACAAACAGGCTGGCCGGAGATCCAGCAACAACCTTGGATTATGAGATAGCCTTGGGAATGGCAGCCGTGCAAAACAAAGCAAGTGAATAAAATAGGAGCCTGTGTGCCTGTCCCCAAAGTGCCCATATCAGCCCCGCACCACACAGACTCCCGCTGATTTCTAAAATTTGAGGGAAGAATAAAATTCCACTGTGTTTACTCAACTGCTCTTTTGGGGGTTTCTGTTCCTGCCAGCCAAATCTAATCCTAACTAATACATATGGGTTGAACAAGTAAAGAGTAGGGGTATCATTTTAGACAGGATGGACCGGGAAGGCCTCTCTGAGGATGTGACATTTGAGCAGAAGCCAGAATAAAATGAGGGAGGGTGCCATGCCAGCGCCCAGGAAAAGAGTGTTCTGGCAGCACTATCTCTCTGTCACTCCCACTGGAAACCTCCCCTCCCATGGGCCCCACATCTGATCTGTCACCAAACCCTATCAGTTTGACCTATAAATGTGTCTTGAGAAAACAAAACAAAATAAACAAATCAAACCTGCAAACTCTTGAATATCCAACCTCTCCTCTCCATTCTTTCTGCTAGACAGGCCTACAGTGGGTTCAATTGTGCCTTCAAAAAGGAATGTCCCTATTCTAATACCCAGAACCTGCGAATGTGACCTTATTGGAAAAAAGGAGTCTTTGTACATGTAATTAAGGATCTCAAGATAAGATCATTGTGGATTCCCAGGGTGGGCCCTAAATCCAGTGGCATGTGTCCTGATAAGAAGCAGAAAAGGAGAAAGCCAGGCGGAGACAGGCAGAGATTAGAGTTCTGCAGCCACAGACCAAGGAACGCCTGGGGCCACCAGAAGCAGAAGAGGGGAAGAAAGATCCTTTCCTAGAGCCTGCAGGGGGAGCGTGGCCCTGGTGACAGCGGGATTTTGGACGTTTAGCCTTCAGAACTGTAAGAAGATAAATGTCTGTTGTTTCAGCCACCAGGCTAGTGGTAATCTGTTATAGCAGCTCTAGGAAACTAACACAAGCCCTTATCCATAGCCACTCTGCTCTAGCCCCAGGCTACAGAACGTGTTTGTTCAGGAACCTGTCAGTGAAAAGTTCTGATCCTGCAACTCAATAACATACATATTTATTTATAACTTGTCTGGGAGCAGTGGCTCACACCTGTAATCCTAGCACTCTGGGAGGCTAAGGCAGGAGGATCGCTTGAGGCCAGGAGTTCCAGACCTGCCTGAGCAAAAGCCTGTCTCTATAAAAAATAGAAAAGTTAGGCAGGCATGATGGCGCGTGCCTGTAGTCTCAGGTATTTGAGAGGCGGAGGCAGGAGGATCGCTTGAGCCCAGGAGTTGGAGGTTGCAGTGAGGTATGATTATGCCATTGCTCTCTAGCCAGGGTGACAGAGCGAGACCTTGTCTCAAAAAACAAATAGACTGATAGTACAATTATCAATGCATACTGTTATACCAATATATTATTTACGTTATAAATCATACCCAAAACAGACATGAAAACAAATAGATGTTCGATAGATGAAATAGATGGGAGTGTAAAATGATACTATAGTAACTTCGAAACTGTTTCTAATAAGGTTAAACATACGCCTACTGCGTGAGCCAGCAATTTCACTCCTAGGTGTTTATCCAAGAGAAATGAAACATTTTTAAGTTTCATCCATGTTGTAGTATGTACCTGAACTTTAGTCTTTTTCATTGCCAAATAATACTCCATTACGTGGATATACCATAATTTATTTATGCATGTGGAGATTTGTGCACATGTTCATAGAAGCTTTATTAGTAATAGTCAAAAGCTAGAAACAACCTAAGTGGATAAACAAATTGTAGACTATCACTCAATGGAATACTTCTCAGCTATAAAAAGGAATGTGTTTTTTTTTTTGTAACAGCTTTTTTTTTTGTTTGTTTTTGTTTTTCTTTTTTTTTTTTTTTTTTGAGACAGAGTCTCACTCTCTTGCCTGGGGCGAGTGCCATGGCGTCAGCCTAGCTCACAGCAACCTCAAACTCCTGGGCTCAAGCAATCCTACTGTCTCAGCCTCCCGAGTAGCTGGGACTACAGGCATGCGCCACCATGCCCGGCTAATTTTTTCTATATATATTTTTGGCTGTCCAATTAATTTCTTTCTATTTTTGGTAGAGACGGGGTCTCGCCCTTGCTCAGGCTGGTCTCGAACTCCTGAGCTCAGGGCGATCCGCCCACCTCAGTCTCCCAGAGTGCTAGGATTACAGGTGTAATATATGTGTGTGTGTGTGTATGTGTGTGTGTGTGTGTGTGTGTATATATATATATACCTATGCCAGTAGCACTTGTCTTGATTACTGTAGCTTTATAAGTTTTGAAATCAGGCAATGTGAGTTCTCTAACTTTCTTCTTATTCAAGGTTATTTGGGCTATTCTAGGTCCCTTCTATTTTCATGTGAATTTCAGACCCCAGCTTTTTTTTTTCTTTGAGACAGAGTCTTGCTCTGTTGCCTGGGCTAGAGTGCCGTGGCATCAGCCTAGCTCACAGCAACCTCAAACTCCTGGGCTCAAGTGATCCTTCTGCCTCAGCCTCCCGAGTAGCTGGGACTACAGGCATGCACCACCATGCCCAGCTGATTTTTTATATATATATTTTTAGTTGTCCAGATCATTTCTTTCTATTTTTTTTTTTTTTTCAGTAGAGACGGGGTCTCACTCTTGCTCAGGCTGGTCTCGAACTCTTGACCTTGAGCGATCCATCCGCCTTTGCCTCCCAGAGTGCTAGGATTACAGGCATGAGCCACCATGCCCAGCCAAGGCCCCAGCTTTTTGATTTCTGCAAAGAAGCTAGCTGGGGTGGGGAGAGGGACAGGGAGGAGAAAAAAAAAAGGGAAGCTAGCTGGGATTTTGGTAGGGATTGAGTTGAATCTGTAGATCAATTTGGGGAGTACTGCCATCTTAACAATATCGAGTCTTCCAATACGTGAACATGGTTTGTCTTTCCATTTATTCAGATCTTCTTTATTGTCTTTCAACGATATTTTGTAGTTTTCAGAGTAAAAGTCTTGTATTCCATTTGTTAAATTTGTTTTTAAGTATGTTGTTCTTTTTTGATGCCATTGTAACGGGAATTGTTTTCTTTATTTTTGGATTATTCATTGCAAGTGTACAGAAGTACAACTGATTTTTGTATATTGATCTTGTATCCTATAACTGTGCAGAACTTATTTATTAGTTCTAATAGATTTTTCACATATATCTTAGGATTTTCTATATACAAAATCATGTAGGAATGAACTCTTTTTTTTTTTTTTTTTTAAGCCAGTCAAATTTAGCAGTGGGTTTTTTTTGGTTTTTTTCTTGTTTGTTTGTTTGAGACAGAGTCTCAATCTGTTGCCCTGGCTAGAGTGCCGTGGCGTCATCATAGCTCATGGCAACCTCAAATTCCTGGGCTCGAGCAATCCTCCTGCCTCAGCCTCCTGAGTAGCTGGGACTACAGGTGTTTCCCACCACGCCCGGCTAATTTTTTTCTGTTTTTAGTCACGTAATGAACTCTTGATACATGGAGCAACATAAAACATTACTACCTGGTATAAGAAAGTACAGTATATGATTATATTTACATGAGATTTAAGAACAGAAAAGCTAATTTATGGTGACCGAAGCCAGAATAGTGATAACCTCAAGACAAGGGATGGGGAAGTATTGACAGAAGAAACACTGAGGGGACTTGGGGGGACGCTGGAAATGTTCTCTCTCTTGAACCGGGCAGTGGTTACACAGGTGTATACATGTGTTAAACTTAGTAAGCTGACACTTAGGATTTGTGCATTTGACTGCTAGTACATTATACTTTAATAAGAAAATAAAATAAAGAGATAAAGATAAAACAAACTATTTTAAAATGGGGTGGCCCAACAGTGTCATTAGCTACTTCTCTCACGGCACTCTACCCATATAAGGATTAGCTCATCATTAACTGTATCACATGTAAAGCCACAATTGCTAATTTTTAATTTTTCGACTGACTTCTTATTATACCTGATCAGATCTTTATCTTCTTTTAACCCCATGATGTGGCTTTTTGTCACGGCAAATTATCAGTGCTCTTGTTTTCCCACTGTTCATTTGTGGTAGCTTCAACTCACAGTTTCTAGCCAGACATCTTTCTGCACCACTTGCCTATTTTGTGAGGGCCAATCTAGTTAAAGGCAAATAACATGATGCAGGAAACTACTTCCACCAAGCAATTCTAAAACCATCATGCCTCGTTACATGCTAAACACGGTCCAGGAAACAAAGGAGGCCACTATTGACCCCTCCTCATTGTGAGAGGCCTGGGTACAGGACAACACAAGTGACCTTCTGAAAGGCTGACCAGCAAAGGACACCGACATTAACTTGTCTTTAAAAAATTGGTAGCAATGGAATTATAATACAATTGACCCTTGAACAACAGAGGTTTGAACTGTGCAGGTCTTATATGAAGATTTTCTCCCACCTCTGCTGCCCCTGGTTGGAGAGTAAGACCAACCCCCCGTTTCTTCTTCCCCAGCCTACTCAATGTGAAGATGACGACAAGGATGAAGACCTTTATGACGATTCACTTCCCCTTAATGAATAGTAAATACATTTTTCTCTTCCTTATGATTTTCTTAGCAACATTTTCTTTGCTTTAGCTTAATTTATTACAAGAATACAATATATAGTATATATAACATGAAAAATATATGTCAATTGTTTATTTTATTTTATTTTTGTAGAGATGGGGTCTTGCTATGTTGCTCAGGCTAGTCTTGAACTCCAGGCCTCAAATGATCCTCCCACTTTGGCCTCCCAAAGTGCTGGGATTACAGACATGAGCCACTGTGCCCAGCCTTGTTTATGTTATCAGTAAGGATTCCAGTCAACGGTAGCTTATTAGTATTAGTAGTTAAGTTTTGGGAGAGTCAAAAGTTATATGTGGATTTTTGACTGTGCGGGGGTTGGCACCCCTAACCTCCACGTTGATCAAGGGTCAACTGTACTTTCTTCCTGCTCCGAAGCAGATCGTTTTGCCCATCCCCGACTCTGCAGGTCTCTCTACACTTCTCCCCACTTCCCCTTCTGGTTCCTGGATGCCCCAGGCTTCCTCCACCTCATGCTTCTTGTGCCCGCCAGACAGAAAACAATTTACCCTCGTGACTCCTCAGCCTAGAAGATCCTTCGAGGCCCTGGAGATAGAATTCCTTTACTGGACAACCCATCCCAGCCCTCCCCAACTTCGCAGCCCTCCCTTCTTTGGAGGTTCTGCTTTTGCACGCGCTACTCTATGCTTGGAACACCTTCCCCGCCAGGCACATTCCTTCCTCTGCTTCAAGACCCTGCACAATCTCACCACCTCTATCCTGCCTTCCTTATCTCCCCAAGACAAGGCTGACCGTTCCCTCACCTGGCTCTTAAGGCATATGTCACCCTATGTTGCAGCTTTTTTTTTTTTTTTAATATTGAGCTTCACTTTTCAGCCATAAGTCTTTGGATGCTGGAGACTGAGTCTTATTCATTTTCAAAAGAACAAGAACACAGTTGCTCAATCAGTGGAATGAGGAGCATGGCCAAGGTGGCTATGAATCCAGGCCCAGCCTCGGGCCTCCTCTGGGACTAGGTAGGAGATCCAGATGCAGGGAAATCAAGAGTTACTGTACTTTTCTCCCGACAAGTTGATTCTGAAAATCTCAGCCTCGCCACCCTCGCATGAAGCTTCCCATGTCAGGTCCACTGTACTGCAATTTTAAAGGCGCATTAAGTTGCCTGCTTGGGGAATGGCGGCGAGAGTGGTGGGTCATTACAAACAGCACAGAAAATGCACTGATTTGGGGCCATGTGGGCTATGTCAATAGGAAAGATGTGAAGCTCGCCCGTGTTGACGTGCAGAGCAGATGGGTGCCAGGTTCCTGGTGTGCCTGACTCTGCACAATGGGAAAGAGGAGAGGGGAGAGACGTCTCCATTTCCCTTCCTGGATTTGCTCCCAAGGCCAGTATGGCCTGCAGCTCCAAGGCAGGAGGGCCTGTGTTCAGCTCTGACATTTAGCATTCTGCTTCCAAGAAAGGGCTGAGCATGGGACCTCGTGACAAAGGCCCCCTCAGAAAGCACCTTCCCTGTGGAGGCGAACTGGACACAGGAGGAAGCAGATTAGAGGTAAGTAATGCTCTCATCCCGGAGAATCCACGGCAGGGCTGCTTGGCTGGCTTAAAACCATCACCAGAATTCCCAGCGGAAACTGCCACACAACATCTACCTTTTACAGAAAATGTTACAGAAGGAAATGAAAAGAATATTTTTACTTCTTACCTTACTTTCAGTAAGCGGGGGCCGTATAGTAGGCCTTTCAGCCTCTACAGCCTGAAAGAAAGAGGCGACAAGATCAAGTGTTACAAAGGCATCTTAGCAACCTGCATTCGCAACATACTGATGCTCACAACTAATCAATCACGCTCAAGAAAGCAAGAGTAATTACAGGTAACCTCTAAATG
Source organism: Indri indri (assembly GCA_004363605.1). Classification (NCBI taxonomy): domain Eukaryota; kingdom Metazoa; phylum Chordata; class Mammalia; order Primates; family Indriidae; genus Indri; species Indri indri. Next base: position 16,990 of record RJWJ010025002.1, on the reverse strand, counting down.
TCTGAGCAAGTTCTAACACGGTTAATGATTCTCTGGATGGAATACAGCAGAGCTCAGAAATAGGTGCTTATAAATGGGCCCGGCACGGTGCTGAGAGCCGGACATTCAAAGATGAAAAACAACAGTGGCTCAGGCCTGGAGCCTGCAATCCGCTAGGGCGGAGAGATGTGCCGATCCGTGATGAAAGCACAGCACCCGCTGAGCTGCTAGGAGGCCTGGAGAGGAGCCGCAGGAGCACAGGGCTCTGATCCCTGCTCAGCCACTGGCCCCACTGAGTTCCCAAGACTGCAGGATGCGGTGCTTCCCCAGAGGGCACGGAGGGAACACGGCCACCGAGCGGTGGCCGCCTCCTGGTGGGGTCTGGGCAGGGATGAGTTCGCATCCTGCCCTTTCATGACTTCCCTGGCCTCACAAATTTTGGAAGCTGTTGCCAATCCAGAGAAAACCCCATGTGAATTTTTTCTTGATGGCAGCTGCATGGATAGACAGGGAGGGTATAGTACACTGTTTGCAAAAACAGGCACAATATTTCTCCTTCCTGTACCCATGCTCCCCCCACAGGCTCTGGGATCGGCCACGTGACTTGCTTGGGCTAATAGGACAATAGCCACCTGATGCAAGCAGACGCTTGAAACACGCTTGTGCTTTGGGACTTGCCCTCTCTCCTGCTCTTGGGACGCTTGCAACCACCACCACGTGAATGAGCCCAGTTCGTCTGCAGGAAGGTGTGTGACTCACGGCCTAGTTGTCACTCCTGCCTATGGCCAGTCAACTGCCATGGAAGAGAAGCCACAGCTCTCAAGCTGTCTGCAAACTTCTGAGGGAGCCGAACAGTACACTGGACAGAGAAGAGTTGTCCCCGCTGAGCTCAGTCCAGATTGCCAAATCACGGGATTGCAGGTAAATAATTGTTGTTTTAAGCCACTAAATATTAGGGTGATTTATTACACAGCAAAAGCTAACTGGTACAGGGGAAGATTTCAGAGCTGGAGGCAGAAATGGTAGGGTATACATGTCTTGGAGAGATCTTTCTTCCTCCTCTAGTATCTCCAAAATTCAAATGCAAGCTGGTCTGTTTAGGTGCTTGACTCTCTGGTTGCTGGAATACTTCATGGAAAAGGAAGCCCAGACCTGTTGGAGGTGAACTGAGGCTGGAATCTCAGGGATGAGTGGGTGCTAGCCCTCCTGTAAAATGGAGGAGTTAGGGCAGCTGGCTGAGGCTGGGGACTGAACTGTCACCTGTCAGTGGGCAGAGAAGACTACTGAAGGAACACACAGATGATAAACACCACCACGTGCAGAAGCTGCCACGTAGGGGTTGGACAGATGAATAAAAATGCTCAGTGACGGATTCAACTCACACCTCCAGAAAGGAGTGTTTGGGGACACTCATGTGGCCAGCGTTTTGCTTTGGAGCCAGGGGAGGCTAAATCAATCTTGTCCAGTGAAGGGACAGCAGTCAGATGGATTAGAGCCTGGCCCTGCCAGCAGGGGACAGGGAGGGTTCTGGTCCCAACCCACCCCTGGGCTGCTAGAGACAGACTTTCTGGGGAGCCCCACGCCAGAACAGACATGGCCCAAACTCAAGTATACTGGTCCCGACTAGGGACTTCAAAGGACTCTGCTCTTAACTTGGAGATCTCACAGGACTCTGACTGTCAGTCTCCATTCACCCCTGCAGTTGTCTCTGCAGCATCAGGGAAAGAAAAATCAGGGGAAAAGATACAACTAAGAAAATTGAGGCCCCTCCTCAGTCCTTTGTCTGTGATAACAACCTATAAAGTGCCTGTACCCCGAGGCACAGCATGAATACTAGTTCCCCTACTCACTCCCAACTCTTGCGGGGTGGGAAGGGATGGAAGCCAGAGTGACAGAGCACAAGAGGCAACCACACTTTGTAAGGAAGGAGACCGAGATTCTAGAAAGTTGCAGAGCAGCCCATAGACGTGCAGGTGGTCCCTGGAAGAATCGCGGGCACCTCATGCATGCAAGGCCCCTGGGGGGCAGGGCCTATCTTTTCAGCACCCCTGGTCCTGCCTCACATAAAGTGCTCAATAAATGTTTGCTGTTCATGAGTTGAAAAACCATGTCCTCTTCTGAGTAGGCCCCACATCAAAGGAGCTCTACAGAAATCATGGTCCTAGGGACACTAGGGGATGGATACAAAAAGGCATCCCGTACACAACCAGAGTGACCAGAACAATCTAGGCAGGTTTTCCTCATACCCAAGGCCCAAATGGTCTAGTCCTTACCCTGATACTGCCATGAGAGCAAACTTCCTGCCGAAAGGGCTCTAATGAAGCCCTGCAGACACTTCCAGGCCTCCATGAGAATTAGGCGTAAGGCAACAATGAGACATAATGTCTGGGGCATGGAATCATCAGGGAGCCCAGGAGAAAAAAATTGAATGGACCATACAATTTTTGGCCCTTCCTTAGAGTAGGAGTGGGACCTTAACATCCAGGGCACGACATCTATAAGCTTGGAGCAACTCAAATACATCCATCCTTAGGAAGGTGTGGGTTGGAGCAGCACGCTTCACCTTCATCCTTGAGCTTGATGTGGAGGTAGAAAGTGCACAGTTCTGGAGTCAGAGAGACCTGGAGTTTACGTCCTGCATCTGCCAGGACCAGCTGTGCAACCTTGGGCAGGTAGTTTAACCTCTCTAAGCCTCAGTTTCCCCATCTGTAAAGTGGGAGTGATACCCACTTCACTGAGCCTTTGTGAACACTGAAGGAGACCACGTCAAGTGAAGTGGCCGGCACGGAGTAATTGCTTGGTAAGTGGCAGCAGCCATAGCAAAGATGACTGATCAGCAGAGGCCCAGGGCAGTGAGAACACAACTGCCCTGGGCTACTGGAGGGGAAACCAATTTCCAGCTCCTGAGTTTCCACCTGTGTCTGAGACCCAGAGCCTGTGTCCCTCTCCCTGGCCCTCCAAGTACCACAGAGGACCAGTCCTAGACCCACAGATTGACACTGAACTCCGGGTGCCAGAGCCCAAGCCTGCTGACTGCCACACGGCGCCTGTGACACTGGCTGTTTTGTGCCACCTCGCCAAGGCTGGCCTGGCCTGCTTTAAACTCTTGGTGGCATTCTGCCTGTGGTTGGCAAAGCCAGGCCAGGGCACAAGAAAGGGCTAATGGGGACCTTGAGAGGTGGCAATGACATCCCAAACAAAATGTCCTGGTTTGGAAGTGCTGCTCCTTTCCCAGAGCAGGCACAACTTTTTTGCCCTGGTTGGGGGGTGAAGGAGGAGAAAAAGAAGAGGTCTAAGGGGGTCCCCCAGCCACAGGGAGTCTTCGGATTTATGGATTTAGTGACCTCCACTCCCCACTGCAAACCGAGCAGGCACCTCCGGTTCCGCAAATGAGAATGAGACTGAGAGCTTCCCCTTAGATGCAGGATGGAGTCCGATTCTCTCAAAACCCTGTGAGGTAGCTGTGTCTGGGCTGGACTGTGCAAAGCCCTCCTCAGATGATGACGAGGGCATTGTGAGCCACTCCTGCGGGACTGAGGGAAAGGCGCCCGCCCTGCTGTGGCCCCGTCCCTCACCTCTAGCAGAAAGCGGTCCTTGAGCTTGCACTCTCCATTTTCGGATGCTAGTCAGGGATTAATTTGTCACCCAAGGACAGACCAGGGGAAAGTCTTCACCAAGCAAACAAGCCAGGCCACTGCCGTGACCAAAATGCAGCTCAGAGAGTTCCGGTCCCCAGGGCATTGGGATTTTAAAAAAACAAAAAAACTTACCATGCCTCAGTTTCCCAAACTGTGAAAAGGAAACAGCTGCAGTCCTTGCTCCAGAGGGGCCCATCTGCAGCACGGTCTAATTTAAATGAGTCAGCTGCTCAGAAGAACATCATTTGTCCTATAAATGTTTCCCAGGGTTTATTTCAACGTCCGGGGGAAAAGCAAAGCTCTCTCCAAAATGTAAGAGTGGGCTCCTGCTTTTACATGACAACACAAAATTTGGCCAGAGGGGGACTCTCTTAGAAAGAAAAAGCCAAACTCCTATTTATAGGACACGTTCACGTCACAGCACACCTGTCTAAGAAGCGATTAACCTGGAGTTAAGTGACTGATCCTCTGGGCTCCCCGTGGTCAGGACCCACGTGGCCCCGGGTGCAAATTTATCTGCATTGAGAGTCACGGGCCGGATCCGAGGGGCTCCTGCCTTGTCTGGTGTCATGGTCCTGCCGTGCTCTTGGTCTCAGTTTTCCCTCCTCTAAGATAGACCCCAATATAACACCCTCCCAGGGACAGGGGGCTGAGCAGGCTGTGGGGCATGTGACCCTTCTGAGAAGCTAGAGAAACGCTAGGGACAAGCTTACAGATCGCTGGCAGTTCTGCCCCATTATGGGAGGGCACTTGCGGTGACCAGTCCTTTCTTGTTCTCTTCTGCGCTCAGCAACAGGGGCTCCAATGCCTGGAGAAAGGCAAAGTTCAAATGAGGCAGGGCCGGGGTCTCCACAGCCTCATTTCTTACCAATCAGGAAGCTATCCACCGTGATACTGAGGGCCAGGGACAGAGTGGGGGCCCATTCTAAAAGGATCCCTGAACCCAGGTAAAATGTCATAAAGTTTCAGGCAAGAAATTCCCTGGAGCTCTGTTTAGAGGTGTTGCCTCAGCACCAACTACAAGTTCCTCTGCTAGGACGAGGTCTGAAGAAGGCCGTGACTGGGGGAAGAGAACTGACAGAAATGGAGATGAGCTGAGACATCTTCAAAAGGCCGAAATTCCAGAAGTGGGCTTTTTGTCACTGTCCCACTCTTTTCCGCATCTGTCTAATTTAAATAGGGTTGGGACTATCTCAGGATAAAACTTATTTTTCTATTTGTAAAAGCAATGCATAATCATAAAAAAAGAAGGTCAGAAAACATAGGTAAGTACTTTAAAAATTAAAATCACATGGCAGTGGCTCACACCTGTTATCCTAGCACTTTGCGAGGCTGAGGTGGGAGGATTGCTTGAGGCCAGGAGTTCAAGACCAGACTGAACAACATAGCAAGACTCCGTCTCTATGAAAAGTAGAAAAATTAGCTGGGCACGGTGGCTCACGCCTGTAATCCTAGCACTCTGGGAAGTGGAGGCGGGAGAATCACTTGAGGTCAGGAATTTGAGACCAGCCTGAGCAAGAGTGAGACCCCGTCTCTATTTAAAAAAAAAAAAAAAAGTAGGTTTCTAATGCAGCCTGCAGGCTAGGTGCATGGGTGCTGGGGCCCTGCTGCTTGCTTTGAAGCCCTACTTGGCCACTTAACAGCTTTGACTCTGGGAGAGCTACTTAATAACCTACCTTTATAGCACAGCATTACCTCAGACACTGAGGTTAACAGAGAAGGGCAAATGGGTACTCAGGAGAGAGGCATTTCACAGCTTATCAACCCATAGTGAATATCAGCACAGCATTTGCCATTTAGGAAAAAACATAGATGACATTAGCCATCTACAAACTGCAAGACTTAGCTGTAGTGCGTTTTGGCCCACTTATAAGTACTGTGCATCCCTGGGCAAGTGTTTGCCTCTCTGGGCCTCCTCTGTAAAATAAGAGGTTTTAAACTCCAGGATCTACCCTTTGAGATCCTGAGACTTGAGTATCTCTTTACTCATCTTATTTTGCAGAGAAAGACAGGAAGCTACTTAATGCGAAAGGCCAGAGAGGGTCTGATGCAGGGGGAGCGAGACCGCCACAGCCTGGGCCACCCGCCCCCCCACTTGCCTTGGGACGACTTGAGACATCTCTGCTGGCTCTTCACTTGGACTCACTCTCATGTTTCCGAAAGGACAACATATGCTGTCCTTGCAACCCGACTGCAGATTCTTGGCACAAAGCAGGTGTGGGTGGGTGTTTGGGCTCTTTTCTTCCTCGGGAACAATGCTCTGGGTAACAGTTCTTTAGTTGGTTAGTCGGAGTCCTGAGAAGAGAAAGAGACAAAAGACGCATTTGTCATAAAATCAGAGTCACCAAAGGACTGGAGGGGTAGAGCCTGCACCAGCGAGCGTCCTGTGGAAGGAAGGGCACAGGCCTTGTGGGCATGGGCTGGGGCACTTGGAGACCCTTGCCATTCAGACGGTGCTTTATATGCTTATGAAGTTCTTTGTCCCACCAGGACCTCACAGAAACCTGGGGTTGGGGGACAGAAATGGTGACAACAGTGAGGAGAACGACATTGATAGTGATGACAAGGGCAGCTTGTGAGCATGGAGCCCTCGTGTGTGCCCGGCACTGCGCCAAGGACTTCACGGGCACCGATCCCTGGAAGCTTCCCAACAGCATCAGGAAGTAGAAACCATTTTCGGCACAGGGAAGCTGAAGCTCAGAGAAATTAATTCGCATACTCATGGAAATGCAGCAGTAGCAGGGCTGGGTTTGTTTTTGTTTTTGTTTTTGTTTTTAGCTGTGTGGCCAACTTTATTTAATCCACCTGCAATGTAAAGGTGTCATGACTGTGATGTTTTATGTTATACCAGGCAAGTTGCAATCACCATGAAATGCAATTTGTCAAGAAACCCACATGTTAAATTACATTAAATAAATAAACAGCAATAACAGCATCAAAACCTCCAAAAACTCAGATACAAGGACATGGTGAGGTTGTCTCTAAAACAGGCATGGCTTTGTGAGACGAGAAAAAAGATTTTAAATGTAGTATGTTTTCACGTTATCATTGACAGACCTTTATCTGGACAAATCAATTGTTGATAAAAATACAGCCTTTCGATAGGAGCTACCGGAATTGGGGCAATGACAAAAGAGACAAACATTTGGGAACACACAGAGGGTTTTAAATAGGCTTTTCCTTAGGTCTTCACTCTCAAATTTTTATCCTTCATATGATAATTCCAAATAATCAGCCTGGAAGCAACAGCGTAGAGCTGGGTTTCCAACTCAGGTCTCTTGAGCCCCGGGGACGTGACTCTTTATTTATAGGTGCTGTAGCTGAGGCTTAGAGCTGCTATTAATATTAATAAGTAGCTCAGATCCTATCTGGCTCTTGTCTGGGTGGGTGCTACAGTCTGAATGTTTGTGTCCTCCACAAATTCACACACTGAAACCTAATCCCTGATGAGATGGCCCTGATGAGCTCAGGGCCGGGCAAGGTGGCTCACGTCTGTAATCCTAGCACTCCAGGAGGCTGTGGGGGGAGAAACACTTGAGGTCAGGAGTTTGAGACCAGCCTGAGCAAGAGCGAGACCCCGTCTCTACTAAAAATAGAAAAATAAGCTCACCTGTAGTCACAGCTACTCAGGAGGCTGAGGCAGGAGGATCACTTGAGCCCAGGAGTTTGAGGTTGCAGTGAGCTATGATGATGCCACTGCACTCTACCCAGGGGACAGAGTGAGATTCTGTCTCAAAAAAACCCAAAAAGAAACGACAATAAAAAAACAACTCTGGTTTTAAAATCTGTGAAGAAATGAAATGCCTAGGCTGCTGGACACAATAGAGCAGGCAACCCTCTGGTTGGTACGGAAGAGACCTGGCTAGACTTGGCAGCCAAAAGTTTTAATGAATGTCCCAGGCCACTTCTATCCTTCCGCCTCTCTTCTCTTCACATTCTTTCACTCTCTTTTATTTATCTATTTATTTTATTTTTTGACACAGGGTCTCATTCTGTCACCCAGGCTGGAGTGCAATGGTGTCATAATAGTTCACTGCAACCTCAAACTCCTGGGGGCTCAAGTGATCTTCCTGTCTCAGCCTCCCCAGTAGCTGGGACCACAGGTATGTGCCACCACACCTGGCTAATTTTTCTATTTTCTGTAGAGACGGGGTCTCACTATGTTGCCCGGATGGGTCTCAAACTCCTGGCCTCAAGCAATCCTCCAGCCTTGGCTTTCCAAAGTGCTGGGATTACAGGCGTGAGGCACCGTGGCCTCATTCTCTTTCATTGTGCACAATCCCAGGAGTGACTCACCACCATTTCCCACCCAAACACTTCCCCTTTCCTACTATTCTTAAATCCTGTCCTCATGGAGCTTACAGTCTCTGGAGGAGAAAAAGATTAATTAAGAAATCACATGAATCACAGTTGCAAACCAGGTGACTTTCATGACGGAGAAATACAGGGAACCATGAGATCTAATCCTGGGGCTCGTGGAAGGAAGTGACTTGGGATCCAGGAATGTTGGTCTGGGTCAGAGTCTCCTTTGGAGGCCTCTGAGGCAAGGACCAGGTAAGCCTTGATCAAAAAGTAGGATGAGGAAGAGGAAGGGAAGGAGGAAGAGGAGGACAACATGCCCTGGTACTTATTAATCTGGCCCCCCCCCCCCAGATTTGGGACTTAACCTAGAGTGGTCTCTGCTTGGTCTCTGTCCTCTACGGGGTGGTTCTCAAAGTGTGGTCCCTGCACCAGTGGCAACAGCATTCGCTGAGAACTCATTAGATGTGCACATTCTCAGGCCCTGCCCCAGACCTATTGTATTGGAAACTCTGGGGCGGAACCAAGAATCTGTGTTTTAACGAGCCCTCCCGGTGATTCTGCGACATGCTAAAGTTTGAGAACCATGTTCTAGATGCCCACAGTCAAGTGGGTTCACTCATTAAAAGTACAATTCGCTCTCATGCTCTGCACATGGAAGAGGAATTCAGAAATGATACTCTGAGAGGAGGTGTGATCGCCGTCTACAGCTGTAGAAAGAAACAGGACAAGTTATTGGGTGGGGGCGGGTAGGGGATAAAATGCAAGGATTTCAGCAACTCAGACATTAGTTTCTCAGGGGATGAGACTCCAGGAGGCAAAGGCTTATTATGTGAGGACTGGAAGCAACCTGCCCCGTCGTAGCCCATTCTCACCTCCGTCTTAGTCCCTTCAGGCTGCTGTAACAAATAACCGCAGACTGGGTAACAAACTCGTAAGCCACAGAACTTTATGGCTCACAGTTCTGGAGGCTGGGAAGTCCAAGATTAAGTCACTGGCAGATCTGGTGTCTGGTTAGGGCTCATTTTTCATAGGCAACGACTTCTTGCTATGTCCTCACATCGTAGAAGGAGCAAACAAGCTCTCTGAGGTCTCTTTTATAAGGGCCCGAATCTCATTCTCGAGGGCTGCCTTCATGACCTGATCACCTCCCAAAGCCCCACCTTCTAATACCATCTCATCAGGGATTAGGTTTCAGTGTGTGAATTTGTGGAGGACACAAACATTCAGACTATAGCACCCACCCAGACAAGAGCCAGATTGGTGAAAACTCTTCAAAGCAACATTTTCCACCCATGGCTGGTTAAGTCTGAGATGAAATCTGACTGCCTTCTGTTGGCCTTAGTTCTTTGGATTCTTGCAGGTAAACCCTCTCACCCTTCCTCACGTCTGCCCAAGGCTGACAATCATGCTTATTGGTGGTTCTTAGACACAATCACTGACCATCCAAAGTATAAGAGAAGATTCTGGACTTATAAATGCTTTTATTATAGCAAAAGTGAAGGCGATAGAAACTTCAGGTATGCATGCCCTTTCAGCTGGGCAAGCTGATGGGAGGGTGGCTTTGTAGACTGGTCCACATTCTGGAAAGTGTTAAGTAAGGGTCACAGGGTCCTCATTCCTAACTCTGACCCAAGTCTCCTATGTTCTCTAAGTCACTGACACCTTTCCCATGAGGTTTCTCTTAAATCCTGCATTCATGACTTGGTGGGTTAGAAAGAAATTTTTGGACCACATATTTAAACTATTGCTACTTTTCATGAGTATTAACTACTTCACAGCCCAAGATCTACTTAGTTTCTGGAGGAATGTGTTTCTTGTGTCATTCTGAGGTTCCTCATCACATTCGACCAATTGTATGTTCACTCATACATTCATTTAACCATTCCGTACATCCTGAAACTCCATCCAAACCCAGTCCACCCTCCTGGTCTACCTGCAGTTGAGCACTACACAATTTCTTCCCCAAATCGAGAAACCAAAGTCAACCCCAGACATGTTCCACTTTGAAGAATATGCTAACAAAAGACCCAACTCAGAGAAAACTAAATGTGGCTGAGTACAAAGGAGCAGCTTAAATTCTCTTTCATACTTGCGCTTGCAAGCTGTCCCATGTCTTTATGGCTCGAGGAAGAGGGCAGAGAGATGGACAGCCCATTTCAGAGACAGCCAGACTAAAGTCCAGGAAGAAACACAGCACAGGGACCTGCCTCTCAGCTTGGGCATCCCACCACCATCAACAAGCACCCTCCAGGCCTGTGAAGGCTCTTGGGGACACCACCATCTGGAGATGGCATCAGCCCCTGACTGATAACAGCATCAAACAAGAGAAACTTACTATGAAATGGGGTTCTGACACTTCTTGCATACAGATGGTCTTTGAAGAGTCACACCACAACAAAAGCCACTCCTCTGAAACTGGAATCACAGCTTCTCTACGCTCTTGATGACGCCGGACAAAAATGTGACCACATGCTCTTAAATTGGCTTCCCGCCAAACACCGGAGAGAGAGCTCATCTGCCCACCATCTCGTAACAACTCAAGCCAAATCTCTGTTTCATTTTTACCAAAAATAAAAAAAGAGAAAGAAAGACTTCATCTTACCACAAAAGTCCATTGAATTCAAGCCGGTCACAGAGGAAGCAAAAGACTTCCTAATCTCAAGCAAAAAAATGCCAGCTATGTGCTCCCACAGGGTTCCAGCCGCTGGAGGCCGCAGGGCACCAGGACTATCACAATAACCTCCCAGCTCATCCACAATTCAATTCTCTTTTGTGCAAAACTCCAGACGCTGTCCAACAGTTCAGATCCAAGCGTCATTCCCAGGATGGTCCACACATGTCCTCACCCCCGATGCATTTCCTGATCTTGCAAGCAGACTGAGAAATCTAGACAGACTAGGATCCGGGGCACAGCGACTGACCGCATAGCTCTCTTTGAGAGGAGCGATGGATTTTCAATTTGATCCATAGTACTTTCTATGTACCAGCCGCCGGAGGGAAAGGGCATGGGTGAGTGCGGGGTGGGCAGAGTGGAACCATGAAGCCCTCAAAAAGCTTCGTAGACAAAACACAGATTAAAAATATGCATATATCCAAGAAAAGCAAGCCAGGCAGCTATAGTGTGAGCAGTAAGTGCTTTATAGCAAGTGCTGTAGGTGTCACAGGAAATGGCAAGGTGGTTCCAAGATGGATTTGAACTGGAACGTTGGCTGAGCTGTCAGTTTCCCTGGGAAATGTCACTCTCATTTCCTTTGCCCCCTCAGCCCTAATCTGACCATCAGATTTATTTTTGTGCCCAGCCCTGTCCCTTATTCCTCCATAGTTCTCTATGAAACAGTTTTTATCAGCACTGGGGTACCTGGCAAGTAGTATTTTATTTAGGCTTATGAGGAGCTACGAAAGTACAAAAGATGACATAAATCACAATGGTTGCCCATGTTGTAGTGTGAAGCCAAAAAAGCTAGATGAAGAGTAATATGTAAAGTAGAACCCGTTTTTATTACCACTGCTGACAAAAACAACCATGTCCATGTGTATCAATTGCATCATCTGGAAATGTCTGTTTTTGTAGGTGAGAAACGGTCAAGGTTAGAGAAGAGGTTAAAATCTGCTCCTGCCCCTCCCTGCATGTAACCTGAGACAGTCACTCCCCGCTCCCTCACTGGTGGTAGGAGCCCACCAGTACAGGCGTCCATGGGGTAAGATTAGGGCATAAACTCTGCTTGGGTGTAGAGCTGGAAAAGCAGGTGGAGTCTGGCCAGCCTTGGACACTCACTCATCCATCCTCTGGGGTTGGTAGACGGAAACCCGTGTGATGTCTCCCCACAGCATGGCTTCTCCCTGAGAGATTAGAAGCCAATCCCTAAAACTCTGATCAAGGGAGATGGTTGGGGCTAATGAGAGTGCCTCATTGAGGATTTGGGGTGCCCAGAACTTCCCCCGCTTAGAGTTCTGCTTCTCCCCTCTCTCACTGAACTCACTGGGACTGTCTCAGACTGGTCTAGCCTTAGGCCCTGACCAAATACACAGTTCAAGCCAGAGTAGTGGTTAACCCTTAGGTGAATATAAATCCACAGGGCAAAACTAACTAGACATCTGAGGAATAAAACTACTTTGAAAAGAATGTCAACAAATTGGGCAACATATACTATCTGAAGCAAAAATACTAGAGAAAGCAGACCAAGGATATAAAATAAGAATGATAGATATACTTAATGAAATAAGGAAGAAAATAAGAACATGAAATAAGACAGGAAATCATTTAAAAATCTAGAAATATTACATATGAAACACAATATAGTTGAAAAAATAAGATAATAGAAACTTAGGCAAAGGAACATCATCTAAATTAAAAACTATTGCTCTTTGAAAGACACTATTTAGAAAATAGAAGGCCAAAGACATAATGGATGGGCATGCATTTGTTAGAATAGATATAGCTGAAGAATGAATTGCTGAATTGGAAGACCAGATTGACGAAGTCTCCCAGTAAGCAGCAGAGAAAGAAAAATAAACAGAAAATAGGAAAGCTAAACAATATGGAAGGTAGAAGTAGAAGTGCCAGCACCCAGATAACAGGAGTTCTAGAAAGAGAGGAAGTAAAAATAGAGATTGAAAATATCTGAATAAAAAGCAGATATGTTTCCTATAATTAAGTAAAAACAAAGGGCCTCAGACTGAAAGGGCATAGAGTACTACCGAGAGCTATAGGGAAAATTCACCCTACGTTATTGACTATTATACATGAAACAAAGAGAAGATTCTAAATGCTTCTAGAGAAACAGAGCAGATTACTCAAAAAGGAACAAGAACCAGATGTTAGACTTCTCAACATTAGACTTTCTTAGCAACAATGATTGTGAGAAAACAATGGGGATAATATTATATTTAATGAATAGAAGGAAAGGATCCTTGAACCTAGAATTTCATATCCTGCCAAATTATCTTTCAAATATGAGGGCATAATAAAAATATTTTCAGTTATAAAAAATCCTCAGTTCACCACATAAAGGCTCTCCTTCAAAATACTTTTGAAGAAAGTCAAATAAGTGAAAGTTTACCAATAATAACACAGAGCTAAAGTTCCAGACAATGTCCACATAATGGGCTACAGTGGTAGGAGAGACTAAAGTAGGTAAAAGCATGCTAAAATACTTGTCTTCTTTGGGAGAAGGTATATCTACCAACCCTCCACCTCCATTCCATATAATCATATATAATCATAAATAATTGTCACTATAAATAATTATTAATTAATAATTTAAATTATTAAATAATTTAACAATTGTTTATTATTGAGGTATCAATTGTGTAATAATTAAATAATTATAATTATTTAAAAATTACCTTTAAGATATTAAAATTCTAATAAATTAGCCTTTAAATATTTAAAGCAAAACTAGACCTATAGAAAATATCTGACTAGTCCACAGTATGAGTAAATTTAAACATATTTCTCTGTGTTGTTAGGTCAGGCAAATAAACAAAATCAACTAAGACATAAAAATTTGAACAACAAAATTAACAAGTTTAATCTAATAGATATACAGAGAGAATTCTTTCACAGAGATTACGTATTCTTTTTAAGTGCACATGAAAAGCACTTGAATTTAAAAGCAAGCATATTTATAAAGCAAGCCTTAATACATTTCTAAATAATTAGTATAATTTAGACAAATGATGGGGTTGGCAAATGACGAACTGCAAGACAAATCCAGCTTGCCACCTATTTTTATAAATAAAGTTTTATTAGAATACAGCCATACCCATTCATTTACATATTGTCTATGGCTGCTTCTGTTCTACAATGGTACAGATCATATGGCCCACGGAGCCTAAAATAGTTACTGTCTGGCCCTTTACATAAAAAGTTTACTAATCCATGATATAGACCATAGATCAACACACAATTAAGTTAGAAGTTAATAACAAAGTGACAAATTTAAAAACTTCATATTGATCAGGAGAGGTGGCTCACACCTGAAATCCCAGCGCTCTGGGAGGCCGAGGTGAGAGGATCACTTGAGGTCAGGAGTTCAAGACCAGCCTGAGCAAGAGCAAGACCCCATCTCTACTAAAAATAGAAAGAAATTAGCCAGGTGTGGTGGCACCTGCCTGTAGTCCCAGCTACTTGGAAGGTTAAAGCAGGAGGATCGCTGAGCCCAGGATGTGGAAGTTGCTGTGAGCTAGGTTGACACCATAGCATCCTAGCCTGGGTGACAGAAACTCTGTCTCAAAAAAAAAAAAAAAACTTCATATCTTTGGGAATTATTAAAGTACAAACTTAAAAGTTTTTTAAAGTAACTCATGAGTAAAATAAGAAATCATAATGGGAATTTAAAATATTTAGAATTGGTGGTTAGGAAATAGGATGTAAGACAGTAGCAGCAGGCCATTGCGTCCACTGTAACAGAAAAAGATGGATAAAATTTTAAAAATCATGTTTCTGTTTAGAGACACTGGAAGGCTATGCATGCAAAGAAATCTAATGGAACTAACTTCCAGAGCAGAAAGGACCCTTCCAAGGTGAGTGGAGATTAGTGACTGCTTTCCTCTCTGAGGACGTTTGTTGAGTCCAAGCATCAGCTGACAGAGACTGGACTTTCCAGAGCAGAGACAAGCCTGCTCTGAGAGAGTGTGAGAAACCAGCCAGCTTGTGTAGCCACGTGGGCTGGCTTGCCCAAAGTAGAGTCTGGAGAAGCCTCAAATGCATGGCTGGTTTCCCCACCTGCCAGTGTTCCCCTGGGGATTCTTGCTAAGTGCTGGGCAGTAGAGAAGGCTGGGGGCTAGACTGGAAATTCAGACAAATATTTCCTACAACATTAGCATATTTGGGAAAGAGAAGGGTGCTTGGAAAAAGGGCCTGCAATAAACACAAGACAGTCATTACTCTAAGATATTTGAAACTAAAAGTGAACTGATCCACCTCAACATTAGACTGGATCAGAGTGGTCATCCATCACCTTAGCTGCCAGAGTGAAGAAAGGGTGTTCTCTTGCTGGTGAAAAATAACATCTGCTTCAGACTCTATGGCTATTCATACATAATATTTAAAAAATATAATACATGCAAAGAAGTAGAAAAATGAGACCTATAAGCAAGAAAAAAATAGACAAAGAAATAATCCTACAGGTGACCCAGATGTCAGAATTAGCAGATGAGGACTTTAAAAGAACTGTTATAAATATGTTAAAGAAAATAGAAGAAAATATAGACAAAATAGATGAAAAGCTAAAGAATGTCAATAGAAAAATTGAATCTCTAAAAAAAGCCTATAGATATTCTGTAATTTTTTTAAATTAAGAATTCATTGGCTAAGCTTAATAGCAGATTGGACACAGCAAAAAAAATATCAGTGAACTTGAAGACTGGTTATTAGAAATTATGCAGGCCAAACACAGTGGCTCATGCCTGTAATCCTAGCACTCTGAGAGGCCGAGACGAGAGGATTGCTTGAGCTCAGGAGTTTGCCACAAGCCTGAGCAAGAGCAAGACCCCATCTCTACTAAAAAATAGAAAAAATTAGCCAGGTACCTTGGCACGTGCCTGTAGTCCCAGATACTTGGGAGGCTGAGACAAGAGGATGGCTTGAGCCCAGGAGTTTGACACTGCAGTGAGTTACAATGACGCCACTGCACTCTACCCAGGGTGACAGAGCAAGACTCTGCCCCTCCCTCCCAAAAAGAAATTATGCAAACTGAAGCACAGAGAAGAAAATAATAAAAATAAAACAGAATCTGAGAGAGATGCGAGACATGATAAAATGGTCAAACATATGTACATTGGAGCTCCAGAATGAGAGAAGAGAAATAATGGGTCACAAGACAAGAAGTTTCAAAAACCAATGAAAAACATTAACCACAGATTCAAGAAGCTCTCAACAAATCCCAAGCGGAATAAACAAAACAAAGTAAAACAAATCCGCACCCGATGATATTATAGTTAAATTGTTGAAAACTAAAGATAAAGAGATAAGCTTAAAAAGATAGCCAGAAGAAAAAAAGAAAGAAAGAAACCACATTACTTGCAGGAAAACAATAATAAGAATGACGACTGACTTTCTCACCAAAATTATGAAAGTGAGAAGAAAATGAAATGACATTCTTAAAATACTAGGAGGGAAAACTCTGCCAAACTAGAGCTCTATATTCTTCAGAAATGAGGGGAGGAGATATATTTTCAGACAAACAGAAGTTGAGCAAATTCATCATCGTCAGTGCTGTATTACAAGAAATGCTCAATGAAGTTCTTCATGTTGAAGGGAAACAATCTCAGAAAAAAATCATGAAACTGTAGGAGGGAAAGAAAAAGTAGATATGTGAATTAATTTAACATAATTTTTACTTTTTTTCCTCTCTTTTTTCTATTTCTTGTTGTCTTTTTTAAAGATGGGGTCTCACTCTTGCTCAGGTTGGTCTTGAACTCCTGACCTCAAGCGATCCTCCCGCCTCGGCTTCCCAGAGTGCTAGGATTACAGGCGAGAGCCACTGTGCCCAGCCCCCTGCATTATTTTTAATATAAAAAAATTACTGACTGTTTAAAACAACAATAACTGCCCAGGCACAGTGGCTCATGACTGTAATCCTAGCACTCTGGAGGCTGAGGTGGGAGAATCACCTGAGCTCAGAAGTTTGAGATGAGCCTGAGCAAGAGTGAGATCCTGTCTTTACAAAAAATAGAAAAATTAGCTGCGTGTGTTGGCATGTGCCTGTAGTCCCAGCAACTTCGGAAACTGAGGCAAAAGGGTTGCCTGAGCCCAGGAGTTTGAGGTTGCAGTGAGCTGTGATGACGCCACGGCACTCTACCCAGGGGACAGAGTAAGACTCTACCTAAAAAACAAAAAAACCCCCACAAAAACAAGAAAACCGGTAACTATGTATCTTGGGAGTCATAGCAAATATAGATGTGAACTGTATGTCAACAATAGCACGAAGGACAGAGGGAGGTTAGCAGAATTATACTGCAAGGTGTTGACATTGTACATGAAGTGATAAAACACTAATTCAAGGTCGGGTATGAGCAGTAAAGAATCCATATTGTAATCTCTAGAGTACCAACTTTAAAAATGTGGT
>RJWJ010025001.1:0-24300 GCA_004363605.1 Indri indri | reverse complement strand
TTTTTTTTTTTTTTTTTTGAGACAGAGTCTCACTCTGTTGCCCAGGCTAGAGTGCTGTGGCATCAGCCTAGCTCACAGCAACCTCAAACTCCTGGGCTCAAGCAATCCTCCTGCCTCAGCCTCCCGGGTAGCTGGGACTACAGGCATGTGCCACCATACCCGGCTACTTTTTTCTATATAGTTTTAGTTGTCCAGCTAATTTCTTTCTATTTTTTTAGTAGAGATGGGGTCTCACTCTTGCTCACGCTGGTCTCGAACTCCTGAGCTCAAACAATCCACCCGCGTCAGCCTCCCAGAGTGATAGGATTATAGGCGTGAGCCACCACGCCCAGCTAAAATATATATTCTTGACTAAAGCAACACATGACTGAGTGATTCCAACAATCCGTAATCAGCAAGATTGATTATCAAACCCTTCCCAGATTTGCTAAGGGGTGGGGTTGAAGAGACTAGGGGAGGGAAGACCCTTGAAGTGGGTCACAGGGACCTGAGACAAAAGATAATAGACAATCTTCAAAGATTTTACATGTTGATCTATACTAGGGTCTGATCCAAGACCAAGAAAAAAAAACAAAACAAAACTGCATACTGACCAATTTGTCATAAGGCTACAAATGTTCTGCTTCCATGATTTATAGACATGTTTTTGTTTTTCAGACTGCCTGTTTTCAGAATAAAAGAGCTTTATTCCCAGAGCACTCATTAGTTCATTAGTGGAGGTATTATTGTTCTCAGAAGAACCAGAAAGAAAGTCACCCCTGCCCTGGTCTGCCTTCTCTGCTCCTAAACCAGGGCTGTCGAGGGCTGTGGGGAGAAGTCTGTCATTCTGCAGTCGTGGACACCAACTGCAGCCGAGTTCTCGGTGCTCTGAAGAAAGCTATGCTTGTCTATGATCAACTGTCTGCCTTTCTTCTCAGCAGCCATTTCAAACTTTCTCCTCTCTCTTTAAACCCTCTGTTCTTCTACTCTGTCCCCTGATCTAAGCACATGAGTCTATTTCCTATCTTCATGGAAAAAATGGGTAGTTCAAGCACAGGCTACTCCACCTACAAACCTCTCTACATGCTGCCAACCACTGCTCTTGGTGACTGGCTCCTCCAGCTGTGGACCTCGCCTGTTCTCTCCGGTCCCCTCCAACTCATTATGGTGGCACTCACCTCCCTCCCTCCTGTATCTTCTGCTTCTCAAGGCTTCACTACGGCTCTTTGACGTCATCAAACAAACATGCCCAAATCTCTTCCATCTTTAAACAAAAAGCCTTCCTCTGTAAATCCCTCCGACTGACTCCCTCTCTTCCCGTTTCTTTGATAATTTAATGCCTTGAAAGAATCGCCTCTCCTCACTGCCTCCACATCTTCCCCTCCCAACCATTCCTGACCCTGCATCTTCTTCCAGCCAACACAGCACAGGTACTGTTCTCCTTTTCCACATTTTCAAGACCCTTCGCAAATCTCACCTTTACTCAAAATTCTCTACAGCAGTGGTTCTCAAAAGTGAAACAAATATTACCCGGGAACTTATTAGAGACTTAAATTCTTGGGCCCAACCTAACAGCTGGAGAATCAGAAACTCTCGGGTGGGGCCCCGTAATCTGTGTTTCAGGAAGTCCTCCGGGTGACTCTGGTGTATACTTTGAGTTTGAGTTCAATGCTGTTAGCCTCTCCTACTCCAATGTGAAACACTTTATTCACTTGGTTTCTGTGAACTAGTCTTCTACTTTTTTTTATTGCAAACTGACATTTTATAATTATATCAATTTATGGGATACAAAGTGATGTTATGATTTATGAATACAATGTGGAATAATGAAATCAAGCTAGTTAACATATCCTTTGACTCAAATACTTAACATTTTTTGTGGTAAGAACATTTGAAATTTACTTTCTTAGCAATTTTGAAATGTGCAATACCCTGTTATGAACTGTATTCACCACACTGTGCAATAGAACTAAAAAACTATATTCCTCCTGTCCGAGATTTTGTCTGAGATTCCTCCTTTCTGAGACTTTGATTATCCCCGTTTCCACCAACACCTAGCCCCCATAACCACCATTCTAGTCTCTGCTTCTATCGGTTCTATTGTTTCAGATTCTACGTGCAAGTGAGAACATGCAGTATTTGCCTTTCGGTGCCTGGCTTATTTCACTTAGCATAATGTCATCCAATTCCATCCACATTATCACAAATGACAGAATCTTTTAAGGCTGAATAGTATTCCACTGCATATATATACCACATTTTCTTTGTCCATTCATCTGTTGACACTTAGGTTGATTTCCTAACTTGACTATTGTGAATAGTGCTGCAATGAACATGGGAGTTCAGACATCTCTTCAACAAACAAATTTCAAATCTTTTGGGTAAATTACCCAGTTATTTGAGGAACCTCATTACAGTTTTCCATAATGGCTGTACCAATTTACATTCCTATCAACAGTGTACAAGGCTTCCCTTTTCTCCACATCTCCGCCAACACTTGTTACCTTTTTCTTTTTGATAACAGGTGTAACCCACATTCCTATGACCATTTACCTAGTTCACCGACCCATCATTTCTTATCTGACTTTCTCAACTGAATTCTATACAGTTTTATTGCTTCTAGTCTTGTTTTTCCCCCCAATATTTTTCAGAGTATTTCTGGAAAGGTCTTGGATTTCCAGACTGTGCTGAAGACTGACTTGATGTTTGTGTTTGTGATCAAAAATCTAAAGTGAGGCCACTCAGCTTGATTATGTGTTTTCTGCAGCCACATTCAGCTGCTCAGCTGCAGGCATAGAGGTGACAGAGATTCAGAGTTGGGGTTTTGCCTGAGAAGTGTAATGGGAAGGGACATGGACAAGGTTTGTACACACAGGGGATGGAGTAAAGTGATAGGTCATGGGATCTGAGTTGGGTAACAGGGGAATTGAGGGCACGATGGGATAATAAACAGGGAACATGGAAGAATCAGCAGGTTAGAGATCCTAATGGGGGCAAAGACAGGTCAGAGGTGGAGTACTAGAAGTGAGCTGGAAAAATAGATCATGGTATAAAAGCAGTAGGATACTTATGATGGAGATTTTGGAGGTAACACAGTTAACAAAGTCTAAGGTACGAGGATTGGGTTGATATCTGAGATAGGGTGGAGGAACAGATGACTGGATGCAAGAAAGTCAAGGAGTTGAGAAGCCAGGTTGTCAGATGGATGTCCAGGTGTTGCTGGAGTACTTAAGAATGGTAACAAAAACAGTGGTGGAAAGAAAGGCAGTGATCCAGACAAAATCTTTAATGAATGGAGAGGAATGATGGTATATTCTGATAACTTGTGCTCCAGAGGAGCTGGAGCTGGAATGGTTTAGGGAAGAAGGAGAAAAAACAACTGAAAGTGGTCATGGGGAATAAGGAGGACACCTATCCGTCATCTCCAGACCTGCTGTGCATGAAATAAAGAGAAAAAAAGGAAACAGTCTTCCAGCCACAGAGAGGGCTGGGCAAAATCGCTGTTCTCAAGAGACAAATGGGTTTCAGTTAGAGCACAAAAGGGAAGCAAAAGAACATGAAGAAATGAGGGATTTTGCTGATGAAAGCTGAGCTCCAAAGGGTAAAACAGGGGGTTTGAGAGAGGAGTAGAAGGTTAAGTCAGATGAAGAGATGGGCAGAGCCGTATAGAGCCCCCATGGTGGAATGTCAAGAGGGATGAAAAGCATGTGGGGTTCGTCCATGTGGTCTTTTAGAAGGAAGTGAGTAACCAGTTCTGACTACAGCCTCCTTTTTGAGACTAATCTCGCACGCAGTTTTCAGTGATTTGGTGGAAAGTGTTAGAAGGCAACAATAGTCTCACTAAAAAGCATGGGAAGATCTGTTCATCTTATGTGAAACCCCAAAGCAATTCCTATTAAGCTCCCAGTGAACCGTAACCTTTCCAGGAACTGTTTGTATTTTTAAGGGAGGCGGTTTTCTTTAAGTAGACAGAGAGGAAGGATTTCGATCCTCTCTGACCTACATTTATGCATGCTCCCCACTTCACCTCTGCTAAGCATCCTGAGAGTTAACAAAACAAAGAGTATAGTTGCAACTCTCTCATCACCAAATTGTCGAAATCCAGCAAATACTCAAGCCTGGTATTCCCCTAATATTTGATGCCATATCCCTCTAAATCACAGGTAGGAAGTGTGATAGAAAGATCGATGTGGCCATTTGTGGTTTAAATTAAATTTCAGAACTTTAAATTCTTTTCAGTAACTATTATGTTTGAATATTTAGATTTGGTGTCCACTTTGGATTAATGAAAAAGATGGTGAATTTATAAGTAATGTTTCCTAAGGGCTTTGCAATCATTTATGTTAGCTGGCTTATTTCTCAAGGTTTAAATAAATTTGGGAACACCAAAATTGACTTGAAGCAGTTCACCTTGACCTTGGCCCAATTTTTCTACCAAGGGGAGGCCATCAGGAAACTCTGTGTGCAGATAACACAAGTGTCATAGGTTCCAAATTAAAGAATGTTATAGGTTAGCAGTTTTTAATAAATTTGTACAGATATCCCCATGCTACTAACATCTACTGTATTAGTACTTCTAATACTTCTAGGACAGATTGTGTGCTCAATCTGTGAGTAGTTTTTGATTTGCTAATTTTATAGGTAACGAGACTCCCAGAGAACAAATATTAATAACTTGCCAAGGACACACAGTCAGTAATGCTCCTGGAATTTAAATCCCCATCTATCTCAACCTGGAGTTATAGATAGGAAAGCACAGAGAGAATTAGTAACTTGCTCAAGGCCATAAAACTAGTCAGTCATACTTCTGGGATTTGAACCTAGGCCTTTTCTCAACCTTTGGGACACTTACGTTGGGAACAGTTATTTCCTCTTTCCAACACGATGCTTCTCTCCCCCTACCTGGATTGTTCTGAAGCTTGGCCCATCACCCCAAACACCTGTTTCCAAACTTCCTTTCTTTTAGTGTTGCCCCTCTTTACCGAAGTACAGAAATCTAGAAATGCTTTTCCCAAGCAGGTGTCCATCCATGTGTCCAAGAAATCATCTTATTTATCCATTGCCTCTTCTATAAAGTGCCACATTAATGGACACATGTAGCAAAATACCCATTTCTTCCTCCTTGTTCTCTTGCCCGGTTGGGATTACTGCACCTCATTATTCTGTGCATTATCCCTCACCAGATCTCCCTTTCTTCTTTTCCATGAGATAGCAAATGAATAGGCAGTTGGACCTGCAATAGTTTCTAACAAAGGTCCCTTGCAATTCTAAAATTCCACAAGTCTATCAATGCTGTACTTTTGAGTCTTGTCGTGAAATGTGGTACATTTAGCCCCAGTAGCAGACACGGGCTTTTGTTGTTCCTTCTATCCCCACACCCCAGCAAAAATAGGCATAGTAATTATTTGTGGTTTGTTCATTTGTTTTTGTTTTTTTCTCTCCTCCTCCTCCTTCTGTTCATTTGTTTTTGAAACGGGGTCTCTGTTGCCCAGGCTGGAGTGCAGTGGCATCATTATAGCTCCCTATAACCTTAAACTCTGAGGGTCAAGAGATTCTCTTGCCTCAGCCTCCCAAGTAGCTGCGACTATAGGCGTGCGCCAACACACCCAGCTAATTTTTCCATTTTTTTGTAGAGAAAAGTCTCACTATATTGCTCATGCTGGTCTTGAACTCCTGAGCTGAAGTAATCCCCCTTCCTTGTCTCCCACAGTGCTATGATTACAGGTGTAAGCCACCATGTCCAACCTAAAGTTACTATTTTAAATGTTGGATCTCCCTTTCTCTGGTTTCTTCCATGATGTCAGGTAATAAAGTTTGACCATGAAGAGGGAAGATGGTCATGGTTTCTGCATTTGCAATCCAAGATTCCAAGTGCTCAGCAGTAAGTTAAAAAGATGACATTGATTGGCTTATATTTGAGGGTGAAGATAGGTCCATATTTATCAAGTGTCTCATGTTCTTCCTCTAAACATCTACAGATTGACTATTTTAGAAACTGCTTTGGCTATTTACCACTTGAGTTTTGCCTACTGCAGTTTCTGATTTTCCATGGTTTTTCTCAAATAGCTGTCCACCTATTTCTTACACAATTTTCATACAGCTCTATAAGATAAAGTATTCCCTTCTAATAGACTGGAATTACCATAGTTATAATATAATTATATAAACAGCAGCGCCTAATTCACCAATGACTTGTATGCTAAATGTTCATTGACTCCAGGAAATCAGAGCTGCATAAAGAAACTGAGGCCTGGAGACATTTATGTGCTTGCCAGACAATTGGCTGAGAAGCCAGACTAGAGTGCACAAATCCTGATGTTTACCCCAGTTTTCTTTGTACTTTTGCTTTTTTCTAAGGAAAATACTTTATTTCTATGCTGTTAGAATCAGAACTTTAGAAATCCTAAACACTGATAAACTGTAATTCTCCTGCTTGTACAGCAGTAACTTTTTAAAAAATAAACTGAGTGGAAAAACATTTCAACAAAATAATGCTTGTGGCAAAGGGAAAGAGAAAAATGAGGTGGCAGCTAGATGAGGAAGTAGAATCAAGCTGGGAGAAGTGCCGTCGCGTGTGTGTGCTGACGGGAATGAAGCAGGACAGCGAGAGCTATCCAGGCTTCGGGAAAGAGGGAAGAGTTTCTGGAATGAGGTCTTTAAGTGGCAAGAGAGGATGCAAGTGGAGGGCTGCTCTCAGCTAGGAGTGTGGAACTTTATCCCGACTAACAGGAGGCAAGACAGTAGGGGTAGGTAGGTGGGTGTGCTGGGGGAAGCTTGCAGAGGGCTTCTTTGACTGCTTCTATCTCTTTGATGAAACAGGATGTAAGGTCTCCAGTACTAAGAGTAAGGATGGTGGTGGAGGTGTTGGAGAATTTAGCAGAGAAGAGAAGATCTGAAACAACCATCTATAAGAGGAAGTGAATGAACAGACAAGGAAATGGAGTATGATTGCCAGGCAGGGTCAAGGGCTGGTTCTCCCTTCTCTGCCCACCACAGCAATAAACACATAGCAGTAATCACATAATTTAGAAACTGATCATGTATTCAACTTAACACTTCATTGTTAAATCGTCTCTAATTTCTTTGTAGTTTGTGTCTCTTAAATAAGAGAGCAAACTCCTCGAGGACATAGTGCATGGCTTCTTTGTATACCTGCAGTGCCCACCAAAGGGGCTGGGCACATAACAGAGGTTCCATAAATACTCACTACATTACATTAGAACCATACTGCTACCTCTTTAGAATCAGAAACTGACCCGGCATGGCATAGCTCACAATCCTGGTGCTGGCACAGAGAGAGAATGTGGCTCAGGGTAGTTGGTTTTGAGCTCCTTGACTTTTTGGCTTTGAGGTTTTGGCTGGAGGGTCATGGTTAGAGTGGCCACTAACTAATATGCAAATATCCACACTGGAGAGTCATCTGTCTGCTCCAGGTAGACTTCAGACTGCAGAGGTCACTTTGGGAGACTTTACATGTGTTCATGAGGAAACCTTAGCTGGCCCATGGCAAATATACTAAAATGGTTACCTGTAGCATTTAGATGAGTTAACTGAGATTTATTCTTAATCCATTTGCTTGCTCATTTCTCAAGAACATTCAAGTATTTGTTTCCTATTTCTGTGCTTTTAATTTATAAAAACTACCATTTCAAATGAGAAAAACATTTGATTTGGCTTACGGTTCTAAGCTCATTCTGCCAGCTAAGAAGTTTGAGGCAACTTGAGATTTTAGTTTTTATCATTGCTTCTTTAAACTATGATTACGCGCTGGGCACAGTGGCTCATGCATGTAATCCCGACATTTTGGGAGGCCAAAATGGGAGGATCGCTTGAAGCCAAGAGTTTGAGACCAACCTGAGAAACATAGTGAGACCCTATCTCTACAAAAAATAAAAAAAAAAAATTAGCTGGGTGTGGTGGTGCATACCTGTAGTCCCAGCTACTTGGAAGGCCGAGGTGGGAGGATCACTTGAGCCCAGGAGTTTGAGGTTGCAGCGAGTTATGATGATGCCACTGCACTTAGCCTGGGCAACAGAGCAAGATCCTGTCTCTAAATTAATCAATCAATTAATTAAACAAACTATGATTATGATAACAGGTGATTTTTACATGTACATTTGTTTTTTAAAGTACTATCTTTAGATTCATACATTTCTAATCTTATTTCAACTAAAATTATCTACCATCTCTCAAGTCTAGCCTACCTTCTACTTGAATTTAAAAAATGACTTTGGGTTAAATTTGTTTATTTAAAGCCCACAGCATCCCATTTCCTTTGTGTTTCTAGGGGGCTTCTTTTCGAAGTGGGTCAATGTCATAATCAATTAATCCAGGTACTGGGTAGAAGAATACAGATGGCAGAGTGGTGTATCTCTAGAAATATGCAGATGAGAGTCATGGGGTTCAGAACACCCTACCCCAAAATAGAGCACCTTAACATTTGAGAAGCCAGAAGAAGCAGGATCATCACTCTCACTTTCCCCTCCCCCTTCTTCTGTGAAGCAGGTCACAAAATCCTCATGTGAAAGACTCCCTTCTTATTCCCAGAGGAAAGGAACACCCTTATCGCTGAAGATGAGGGATCACAGACAAGAGCCTGAACAAACAGTACATTTCCCCCAGTTTATGACTAGTAAGATTATACCCTTTTGTCCTCCAATCACATTTCTGCACAACCATCCACCTTTTCATCAGACCTAGCTCAAAATATTCAGGTTTACCTATTACTTTGAATCTTCATTTCCTTAGGCAGGCTCCCGAGCCTTGTGCAATTTTTATTAAATAAATTTGTATGCTTTTCTCCTGTTAATCTGTCTTTCATTACAGGAGTCTCAGCCATAAACCCAGAAGAGGGGAGGAAAAGACATTTTTTTCTCCCTACGGGAGATCAACCAATACAACAGTGGCTTCCAGAAGAAAATTAGGGAACTGAGACAGAAACGGGTCCTTCTCCCTTGTACAAGGTTGTCTTTGGGTCAATTCCATTGTATCTCTGAGTTAACCCTCACTAAAGAAGACTATTTGGCTATTCCAAACACAGTTATCCTGTTTTACTTTCTCTTTTGTGCTCAGCACTTTTTGCAATTATCTTATTATTTTGTGTGTGTGTGTGTGTGTGTTTATTTTCCATCTTCTGCAAACACACACACACACTCACTAGAATGTAAGTTCCACGAAGACAGTGATTTTGTCTTGTTCACCACTATATGTACAGAGTCTGGAACAAGATCTGGCATGGAGGGGGCACAATAACTATGTGACAAATGAGTAAATAATGCATAAATGAATGAACGATGCAAATGCCCACTCCTCACCCACGCTGTTTCATTCAACAACGACAACAACAACAAAAAGGACTAAGTCCCTCCAGCTCTGCTGGAGGTCTGGAGGACAAAGATGGGTATTGAGTAAAGTCCACCCTAAGAAACAGAGCTAGCCCTCTACTTCTGTATCTATATTCCCTAAGGAAGACTCCCCTGCCTCTTTCCCTCTCAATACAGACTGTGATCAGGCGCCTTTGTCACACTCTTTAAAATAACAAACAAACGGCAAAAAAATAACAGCCATGTCTTGCAGGATACACAGCTCAACTTATAAGTATACATTAATTGGTACAATTACTTAATGACTGTCTTCCCACAGGAGACAGTACATTCCACGAGAGGAGAGATGGTGCGTGCCTTTACTCAACACGTTTCTAGTTCTCCGCATGTTGCCTACTAGGCTCGATAACTATTTTATGAATGAAGGAATAAATAAGTATGTGGACAAACGTCTACATATTTGCATACATGGATACAAAAGAAGGCATGAACGAAGTGATATGGGAGTTCACAGAAGTGAATCATCTCTTCTAGCTGGTGCAGGGATGAAGGCACAGAAGAGATGGCAGAGGATCGATGAAGAACAGGTAGCAAATGTGCTAGACTTTTCAGCCAAAAGGGCTGGGGTAGAGGTGGGGATGAGGATCCTTCAGCAGGAGCTAAAGGTACAAATGAGACAAAGCATGTTTCAAGTGTAGTAAGTGGTCCAATTTGGCCAGAAAAACAGATGAAATTATATCATGCGAGGTATGTGTGTATGTACGTATGTGTATTTGTTGGCAAAGGTCACTTCGAGTTGAATTGTAAAGGGCTTGAGACATTGTACGGCTTGCATAATATCGCCAACAAAAAAGTTGATGTGATTCATCACATCACCCTCCAGGATAAAGAACATTTTGAAGCAGATTTCTACAGTCTAAATACTTTTTAAGGGAACTCATTAGAGGCTGCTTAGAATTAATTCCTTTTGGAGGAGATTTTGCAAGTTAAGCAGTGCAACAAATAAAAGCATCTTTTTCTGATAGTGTGGGCCATTGAATGGTCTGGTTTTACGCAGGTCAGTTACTCAGTGATACAACCAATCTGCATTTACCTCCACGTCCCTGAACCTTTCCAGTAGAAATGAACAAGGTGCTGTGAGGCTGAACTTTCTTGGAAAGAAAGATCTCAGATGGGAAGGTCCTATGGTGTTGACTTTGTTTACTCTTTCTTTTTTTCTTTTCTCTTTCTTTTTTCCTTCCCACTGCTTTTTATATGTTTTGTTTTGCACACATACGCTTAACTGGAACTATGAGATTAAGCATTATAATTCCAAACATACCAGATTTCAAGTGCGTCTCTGTCTCAATTACTAAAATCAGACTTCCTGGGCAAGGAGAAAGCCTCCACTTTGCTCCCAGCAAACGATTGAGACATAATGAACATCTGGAATGTATACTCGGCTGCTTTAGATGATTACTGATAGACCCAATCCCATTGCGTTCTTCCAGGACTATAAAAACGTGTTAACATAGTTACATCACACACTTCAGCTGGTTTGTATAAGGCATGATTTTGCCACATGACATTTATTTAAGAAAGTAAATAATAGTCCCATTCAACGTGATGCTGTAGTTCAGGGCACCCTTGTGAGCCCAGCCTGGCATTTCCTGCCCATTTTCTGGACTTAACCAACTTGCTTGACAAGGAACTATGTTCACAGATTCTCCAGGCAGCATAGTTTAGTGGTTCTAAGAGAATGAAGTTTTCTCCAGTTTGGGGTGACCCAGCTTCCATGTGGGTGGCTGGACGGCCTCCTTTGAGAGTCGCATCTTCCAGTCATGCACTTCAGCAATGGCTTTTCCTTCACAAAGAAAATCCCTCTCGTGCAGTAGGATAAACACAGCACTGGGTTTGGCGTGCTTGTGACATGAGTGCCACTGAAATTTTTCAAAAAGGGCTCAATGGAGATCCTGTGCAACCAGTATTTATAAACAGCAAAAATGCAAATGTACCACCTCTGGTGCTGGATGCTGACAACTGCTATTGTCTGGTTATTCCTGATGACACTTAGCATCTGTTCTCAGTCTTTCCCTCCCACTGAAAAGATTCCCTTCAATCCCCAGAAGATCTGGGTTTTCCGTTTTGTCTTGGTCCTCATAGTTGGTCAAGTTTGGACCACAGGAGTTCCTTGCCCCTCTGAGCCTGTCCTTGGGGGCAGCACCTGGTGAATTGTCTGTGGTTTGAAAATATTTGCTTTATCTACAAAATCCACAAAACTGAGGGGGTTGGAAAAGGCCAGATGTTGGAAGACTTGGCTTAGATAGCCTCTTGGGAAAAACAGATGCCCTCACTGGGAAGCCCCAGGCTCTCTCTAAACTTTGTAAATGCTACAATTGCCTCTGGATGTCTCTTGCTTTCCAGAGCAGTGGAGTGAGTTTAACAACCTTGGCACCTTGCAGAGAAGCTTGCCAGTCCAGGATGTGGGATTGCTACCTTGATGGGAACCCAAGCTGGGAAGGAGCCTGCCAGTGGGTTGGCAGTACTCTAACCCCAGCAAGATCCAAATCTGAAGTCACCATTTTCCTTGTGAAGAAGCAGGGATGTGAAGCCAGAGAGCAAGTGATTAAAGGGAAATAGCTCAGCTAGTATTCATTAGCCAGAGAAAGAGGGGAAAGAAAGGAGGGGAAAAAACCCACAAATAATACCTGGGAGCATAAAGCCAAAATACTAGTCAGTAAGCATACAACCCGGTCAAACCATCCTACCTTGAACTGCAGGAGAGTCAGAATGACTTCAGGAGCTGTCTCCAATCTATCGTGAGCCCACTGGAGAATTTCCAAACTGGGAAAGTAATATAATAGCCTTCTGAGAACCCCTGACTGCACTGACTCTAGGGCAGGTTGAGAGAGATTTGCTATGTTGTCTATCCTAGAACAACCTGTAGATGCTTCTTTAACCTTAGGAAATACAGACACCAGAGACTGAGTTTGCCCTAGACTCTAGGACTCTAAGAAGCAGAGTCTGTCTCATCAGAATTAAGCTTACTCAAATCAGAGTGGGATTCAGTAGACAGATGTTTGGCATTGTGAGTTGCTATACCTCAGCTTCCCACATCTAAAGCTCCAGTAAGACTACACCCCAGAAAACCCATCTTTTGTTCTTACTGTAATTGAAAGAGTAAAAGTGGCTTTCCCTCTAGGTTAGGCTTTGCCTGAGCTCCTGGCTTGACTCTTGCACCTCCTGCTTCTGGAGAGTAAGTGTCTATTTCTGCTGCTCTGGCCGCTTGCTTTGTTTTATGTGATCAAAGCACTCTGAGGAGTCTCTGCATGTTCCTGAACATGGTATGTGAGGAAGATGTGAGGGATATTGGCTAGATTGTATGAGGGAAGACTGGCTAGAAGTTCATGAAATAATCAGGAATTCGTCACTCCAGTGTGGAGCAATGCCAGGCAGATGGAAAGGAAGAGGATGGATGTGAAAGGCATTATAAAAGAAGGTGGAAGAATGAGGGTGAGGTTTGATGAGTGAGTGCAGATAGATGTCAAATAAGCCAGCCAAGACCAGGATAATACTTTCAGAGACTCAAACGCTTTGAAGAGTAAAGAGGAAAACTGAGTGACTAAATACACATCCACACAAACACGCACATATATGCTACATCTTCAGGCAACACCAAGGACAGACAGTGAAGAGAGCACAGGAAGCATCCGGCAATGATGTTTTCAATAACTGTTTCGTGAGGTTTTTCCTAACTATAAAAGTAATGGCTGCTAAATGTAAAAAGAAAAAAAAAAACTTAGAAAACGTAGAAATGTATTAAGAATGTTAAAATCACTTGGTCGTTCCGCTACCCAAAGAGTCAAAGTCCCACGTTAGGGCCAGGCACAGAGTCAGTCTCTGGAGGCGTAAGCATGTGGGGAAAATCTCTCTCCATTTGCCAAAAGGCAGGACATCACCCCACAGCACACACCACCTTAGACCTGAAACTTCTCCCTGTTGGTCTACACAGCAAGTTTTCTTATAAGGGAATGAGCATACTTCTTATTATCTAGAGAAATGAAGCACAAATGTTTATGTATGAATTTGTGCGCATGTGTTCAAGTGGTGTGAGTGTTAGAGCATGTTTTTGTGTATTCTGTGTGCATTTGTTCCCCTTGGTGGTAGGATAAAACAAAAAAACACTGTTCATTTTCTTGTCACAAATGAACAGCATCTTCATAAAATATTAAGGATATAGCCAAGGCGTGTGCTCTGTGACTTCCTTTTGGCAACGATCAGGAAATAGTAAGTGCAGGAGCCACAGGTTTAAGAAAAACGTATGGGGAGAAAATTGGGAACTGGAAAATGTAATCCATTAACTTGAGTTTTGTTTTTTGCAACTGGGAAAAGATGATGATGATGATGATGATTCAGTTTTAGTGAGGGAGGACCAGTGAGTGCGCCTTTTGGGAGCCACTGATATGACAGTTAACTCCATGTGTCAACTTAGCTAGGCCACGGTACCCAGATATTTGGTCAAGCATCATTCTAGATGTTTGTGTGATTTTTTTTAGATAAGATTAACATTTAAATCAGTAGACTTGGAGTAAAAGCAGCTTACCCTCCATAATGTGGGTGGCTTCGTCTGATCAGCTGAAGGTTTTGACAGAAAAATACTGACCTCCTCAGAAGAAGAGGGAATTTTGCCAGCAGATTGCCTGCGGATCCCCCCCTGGATCTGCAGCCTGCTGGTCTACCCTGCAGACTTTGCACTTGCCAAGCTGCCACCATCATGTGAACCAATTCCTTAAAATAAATCTCTCTATATAAACATGTGTACATCCTGTTGATTCTGTTTCTCTGGAGAATCCTGACTAAGACAACTCGGATTAAAAGTGTATTTTGAGTGCTGAAAGAAGATGAAGGCTCTTGTGAAAAGAAGCAACGTGCATTGTAGTTATATCTGCATGGCTGCAAGGTGTTCATTCCACACTCAAGGGTCCGTGCTGGGCAGAGGACAGGGTACGATTTCCAAGGCTCTATGCTTACCAAATGGATCATTACCAAGAGCTCCTTTAGATGCAGTGTCTCCTCTGCAACTGAGTACTCAAACTTCTGTTTATGCAGGGAACCCCAAAAGGAAGCAGCCTGAAAGGTTCCCCAGTAGCCACTTCTAAGTAAGAGATTGAGGCTGGGCTGTGTGCCCTACTCTCAAACAGCACACAATAAACTTAGTTGACCCACGTGAAGAGTATGATGCTCTGATGAACCAGTTTTCCTGGGGAGTTCAGAGCACGCCAGGAACAAGACCTCTCAACCTTTACAGTGAAAAATCTTTATCAAGTGTAATCATTTAATTTTTCTATTAAAATCTCCTTCCTAAAGTATAAACACTACAAGTAATCTTTAAAAAATAGAGTATCTGGCAAGATGAGCAAGTGATCGATCTGTACCTCAGTTCTCACCCAGGACTGTTCTCCTGGATCTAGGTTATGATGTAACCCAGGTCTGTTATTACATAGTTACCTTGAGGCACTGTGCCATTCCCAGGGTTAATCACGATTTAATTACACACAAATCTTTGTGTACAAGGGAAACATGAGGGAATTAAGACTGTTTTCCAGTCTTCTAACTACTCAAGGGAGGCTGCTGATGGGAGATGGGCTCCCCAGTGCAGGACTCATCTCTCACATCTCCCCAACACTGAGGACCTCCTCATTCCTACATAACTTTGCTCATGCTGTTCCCTCTGCCTGGAATAGCCTTTGCTGTTTTTTCCATCTTGGAGGTGAACATATGCTTTAAGGCCTGTCCCAAATGCTATTCACTCTGCCAACCTCTTTCCAACATCTCCAGGCTCTGTGAAAGACTGGAGTGAAAGATGTGTGAGCCTAAAAGGGAGCTAAATTATCTATAAATGTAGTTAACACATTTGCGTGGTGCAATTTTTTTAATATATTGGTTCTTTGTTCACTGTCTTTATGTTGTGGCTCTGTATTTGTCTTTCTAACACAATGGCACGTGACACTGCAGTGATCCCACACATCAGACTTTCAAACTCCTCCTACACATTGCTTGTCATAGCCGCCAGCCACCTGTAACATTATTTACTTACTTTAAATATATTCTTTTCCTGAATCGATGTTTTTAAGACTTAGATACATATGTTTTAAAACTGAACTTTAAAATATCTATTTTAAATATAGCATTGCTTGCCCTAAATAGAAGGTATTTTAAAAAACAAATTCCATAAAAACAGTATTGTTAAATTCTGGATAGAAATTGCTGCCTGCAAAGACTTCAGGCTTGAGATTCACTTTCTTTTTGTTAAAAAGGGGGATTAGGAAGTGCTAGAGAGGCGTTGAAGATGGACTAGTGCCAAACCGAGACTTACTCCTTGGTAAATTCAGGATAGAAAGAGAATTGAAAATGGAATCACGTCTATACTTTTTTTCTCTGAAACAGAGGTCTCTCTATGTTGCCCAGACTAGCCTTGAACTCCTGGGCTCAAACAATCCTCCTTCCTCAGCCTCCTGAGGAGCTCGGACTATGGGTGCAGGCCACCGCCCTGGCCCCACTTCTATACTTAGGTGATTCTTTAATGCCCTGGTCTTTGACCACAGGTGTCAGAGCCCACATTTTCAAACTGACATGGTAGAAAGAGTGCAGAACCACAGGGAGGCTGGGTTTGAGCACCACTTGCCAGCACCTAAATTTGTTTTGTTCGACAAGTCATTTTTCGACGCCCCAACTACCCTCCCTTTCCCCGTCTCATTTTTCTTACTTATAAAATGAGAAAGTTGATCATTTTACTCTCAAAGAGTTTGTGATTTTTTATATTGTACCTTTACCATCATTTGTTTTCTAAACTTTCATTCATTCAACAAAATGTTTTGAGCGCATGCCAGGAGCAAAGCGTTGGGAATAAGGCCACAAAGCAACAGTCCATGCCCTCGTGAAGTTTACGATCTTTCTTTCCCCTTTAGCACTCTTCCCCCTTTTTAAATTACAGCGAGTTGAATATCTATCTTCTGTATTTCAAAAGACTTAATAAAACTAAAGATAAGTGCAGCTTAAAGTATATTTAAATCCAAAGATTTCAAACCCCGATTCCTGCCACGCCGCACAGCCACGGTGGAGGGCAGCGGCAGTTTCCCAGAAGCCCACTAGAGGGCGCGCACATTTTTTGATTCCCGAAGAAAGCGCTGATGTGGGTATTACCCCTGACGTTTGGAGTTGGTGTCTCCTTTCCCCACTTTCTATTCAACGTGGGGCAAGTGTGGTGAGCCTCAGGTTCTCTCGCTTCCACCACCCCATCCTTACCCCATGCAGTGACGACTCCTCTGCCACAACGAAGAATTATTCTTTTCACACAACCACAACAGTTTCGTTTCTGTTTCCAGCATTTGTCCTTTTGACATTTTAGAAGAAATAAGATCCAAGTTTGATGTTGAAAAGAAAGCATTGATTTCTTTAGTGAGAGGATTTATCCTCCCTTCTACTGTTTTCCCTAGCTGTGGGGAGAATGCTCCTTTAAGGAGTTAGAGCAGTTCCTTTGAGCTAAAGAAGATCTTCCGGGAGAATAACAGGGACCATTCTGAGCAGATCTTTTGGAGCTGACATTAGCCCTCGTGCCCTGCAGCGTGTGGAGTTGTTGAGGTCCAGTCTTTTCCTTTGAGTTTTATATTCTGAGTTGACAAGCTCTTGACCTCAAACACTGGAGAATACACTCCCAGACCAACCCTCCCCACAAACCATGACCCAGGGGAAACATCCAATAGTTTCCCCAAGTTCTTTGCCTGGTGGGTTGCCCTAGAACCTTAGTCCTCACCCTTTATTTGATGCCAAAGTTCTCTTACCTCCAAACATCCATTCTGAGCTTTTCTTGGGATTCAGCAACACATTAATGAAATAAATTTTAAATATGCCCTATTATACATGGATATGAAATTATCTTCTGGATGAGCTTCTCTCCAGTTAACACAGGAAAGATTGGGAACATGGTTTGAGCGAAAAGGAGGAAGGACTGGGCCTTGCCCACCCCACACCTGCTTTCCTGCTTTCTGTGAACCTCAGCCAGCCTTTAAGGAAATGAACAACTTTTTTTTTTTTTTTAATGAAAAGTGTCAGAAGTCTGCTTTATGCAAATACACTACTCAAGAAGGCTTTAGGGGAGAGTTATTTATAACCCACAGGCATTACACATGCAAAAGGTGAAACTGTGAATCTCTGAATTTCCAGGAGTGGATGTTCTCAGGATGAGCACATCCTTGCAGTTAGCTATTTTGGTGACACACAATTCCCATAACTCACTGTCAGATTTTTCCAGGCAGGAGACGACATTTAGTAATTTTAGAATGACCCTGGATGTTTCTCTCCAATGGGACTTCGTGACCTGAACTTACTCTGGGCATTAGATTTACTACCACCTTGGACTCTCTAGTAACAGGTGTATTTGTTTCTTTTTCTCCTAAATAGGTACAGAACTCAATCATTAAAAAGTAATCGTGCGGCACATTTATTGCTCTTTCATTTTCATATTGACTCCTGGAACTGGCAGAGAAAATGGCCATTTCTCTAAAAATTATTGCCCTGCTCTGTTGTGGGCTCCCCAGAAGTATAGACCATTCTCCAAATTGAAATATACATTAATCACTTCAGGAAATTGCTTCCTCCATTGGAAACTGATAGCTCTCATCGGAATGTTTCCATGGCACAGCTGATGACAATTACGATTCACTGAAATTTCAGTTTTCTTTGATTGTGACATAAAAACTGGGACATAAATTAAAACCTAATTATCCTTTAAGGGTAATTGGGGTTATAAAACCAAGAGACTGTGAGTCAGTGTGTCGATATCGTAGGAGTGCAGCGCCTGATGGAATGGTATGTGTTCTGTCCCCAAAGCAGCCTTTCATATGAAATGGTTTCAGATAAGGTGATCTGTGCACCGGGGGTGCCAAGAGAGCACATGAGGCTGAGCGACAGACTTGGAGAAATATAGTTAGCTTCTAGGACATCTTGGAACAATTAAAGTATGCTAAAACTGTGATAAGAAAGGGGTAGAACAAAGACCTGGCCTTCACCTGTGAAGGTGCCCCGTGGTAGAAAGAGGAATTCATGCCGAGACTCCAGCCAGTACCTGACTCTCCCAACTTGCAAAAGAAGGTTCTTTCTCATCTGGGAGACAGGTGAGATCAGCTCTTTGGTTCCACACCACCTACATCATCAAAGTCCCTTAGAGAAGGATGCACTTTGTTTTTCACAAAGGGAATGATCTATAAAAGCTGCAGAAAAAAAGAAAGATTTTTGGTAAATAAAGTCATAAATCAAGTGCACCAGGATAGTTTGTTAGAGGAAGCCATGGATTATTCTCCTGCAGATGCCTACCGGGCAACCTCTTGATGAAGCCTCTTTGTATACACTTTAGGTCAAATCCTAGCCACTGAAACTTCCCAACTTTATACCCCAAAGCCTCTCCTGATCCAATCCATCTCCCCTATTCTGAATTTTCAAAAAGGTTTCACTTCTCCGTCTTCCCAGAGAATTTGTCGCTCCCTCTCGCTGTTCACTGTTCATAGTTTAAAAGAGCACATACATGACAGTAACATTTTCCTTGTTGTATCTGCCACTCAGCTGAAAGTCCCTGGGGGGCCTTGACTGTATCTTATTCCTCTTTGTTTCTCTAGAGATATGTGTAGTTGGGCACATAATAAGAGCCCACAAAATGATGCTGAATAGTGCACCACGGAAACAACATGATTCCAGACTTCTGCCTTTTATTTCTGGAAGGTAAATATTGCTACAATGTATTAACCACACAGAAGACTTGACCAAATCCAACCCCCTTTCAAAACCAAACAGATTTTCTTCTGAGGGTACCCACCTCTACAAATTTCAGGCCACAGGACATCGTAAAGAACCAGAGGAGGGTTTCCAGCAGACCTCTGTTTTCAGTTTGTGTGTCAGTCCCCTGAGAATCACAAGGAAAATAATGCAAAGGCCACGTTATTTCCCCCATTCCTGGGAAACCAGGCCTGGAGAGATATCCATGGAAAGTGGTATGTCTGCTCTGGGCTTTTGCAACCTTATTTCATAATCCACTTTCTTATCTACTGCTTCGCAAAACCAAAACCAAAGAGAAATAGGTACAAACTGTATCAACGAAAGATCAGAACTTAATTCTCAATGGCAAAGGCAAGTGTACATTATAAATAGCAAAACAGCTGGCTTGGACCATGTTGCAGGCCACTCACCCAGTTGAGGGATTTGAATGACATCATAACCCTTGAGAGGGTATTGCTAGCCAGCTGGTGTTATTTAGAATACACAAAAATTGGAGAAAGAAAACACACACACACACATACACAGGTTCAAGTTTTGCAGAAAAATACAAACAATGGAAAAAAGTCTGCCCCTCAGGGGCCCTTCCTCCGGGGTGTGGGTTGTGAGTGGTAATACGTAGCCCAGTAGAAGAATGGAAAAAAAAGATTTTATTTTTCATTTGTTTTTATAGCTCAGCATTGTCTTTGCCTCCTTGCAGGCAAAAGGTCTGAGACGGTGTCCTGAGCGGAGCCAGTACAATGCTGCCTGCCCCTCCTGTAGGTTCGAGGAAATGAGATCACTCCCCTCACTCGGTAACTAGGACGAGGGGTCATCCGAGCGCTGTATTCCAACCTACTTTACCCCAGTCACTTCGGGGTTAAAATTGTAGGGTTTGCTGGAGATGGTCTTTTCTTCCTTGTTTTTTTTTTTTTTTAATTTTGCATTTGCTCTAGAATGTAAAATTGCTCACCCATCCCCCGTGTATATTACTTTCATCCCGGTAAGGTGTATTAGCAGACGTGTGTGTCTTTATGCCCAGTAGAAAGTTAATCAGGGAACAGATCCTTATTTTCTATGGCAGCATAAGTATTTTAATGTCTCCTAACCCTGTCACTAACACACATTCTTTTAAGGGAAAAAATGCTTCTGTGCTCTAGTTTTAAAATGCAAAGGTATGATGTTATTTGTCACCATGCCCAAAAAAGTCCTTAGTCGATAACTTTGCCAGAAGAGGGAGAGAGAGAGAAGGCAAATGTTCCCCCAGCTGTTTCCTGTCTACAGTGTCTGTGTTTTGTAGATAAATGTGAGGATTTTCTCTAAATCC
This sequence comes from Indri indri, assembly GCA_004363605.1. Lineage (NCBI taxonomy): Eukaryota > Metazoa > Chordata > Mammalia > Primates > Indriidae > Indri > Indri indri. Next base: position 3,888 of record RJWJ010025001.1, on the reverse strand, counting down.
CTCTTCTGTTTGCTAAATCTCACTGTCACTGCTAAATTCAGAGCAGATAGAGCCTGCGCAATGGAATAAAGTCCTCAAAATTGAAATGTGACATTGCTCTCAACATCTCCCATCTCTCTGGATTTCTTTCTGCTTCATTATTCCTGCTAACCAATTCATTTCCAGACTTTGTACTTCAGAAGCAATGGGGAAAATCAGCAGTCTTCCAACCCAATTATTTAAGTGCTGCTTTTGTGATTTCTTGAAGGTAAATATTTCTTACTCTTTGAAGTCATTGGGGAATTTTATTTAAATTGTGTACTGTTTGCTTCTGCCTAGAACTGTTATTCACTTTGAAATTTTTCATTGTTTCGGAACTGGGAGTTATTTATAAATTGCTGAATATGCAATTCTGTGAGATCTGAAAAAATATCTGGGGAGATGGATGCATTTGCACAGATATCTGTGTGAGTAGAAACTATTGCAAGGTACTTATGCTAAACCCTCCACTTCTGCAGGGCTTCTGTGGTGTTATTGTAGAAGATTCCTTTAAATCCTGTCTATGGCTGAGGGAGATAGAGCATGGATATGAACTTTGGGATTTTTTTTTCTTTTGCAGGTGCAAATGTTTTATTTTTAAGAACATGTTCGTGTACATGCATGTGTGTGTGTGTGTGTGTGTGTAACTTGTCAGGATTTTATTTATAAGGCATGCCACATACAAAGAGTTACATTTTAGATGATATTAAAGCTTTTAAATATGATCCTTGGAGCTAAGGTCCCGGAACTCTATGCTTATGCCCAGAGAGTTAGAGTGAAGTTTAATTTGTTCTTCCGAAAAAGAACTCCTTGACAATTCTTGCTGACCTTGCATATCAGTATAATTTAAACAAATGTGTACTGTATATGGAAAGCAGAAACTTTCTAGCAGCTGTTTGCCCAACTTTTCTCTTCTGAAGAGGACTTTCATGGGCGAAGTTTGGACTTAGGGTTTTGTGTTGTAGAACTCTGATTTTATACTCAGTGTTGTAAAGTCTCTTTAGGTAAATCTGGCTGCTGTTGTCAATGCACCAACTTCTCGTTTCCGATCACTGGCCCTAGTTCTAGTTTCTGTTCTCAGCAGAATTATATCCTTCAAGACTTGTGTTTTTTCCAATTTGCACGCACTTTTAAGCCGCAGTTACTGGCTCCACAGATGCAACTGCCTGAGGGTTCAATTCACAAAAACGTCTCTGCCAGTTAGTGCAGCATTCATTCGCTGCTTTCAAATACTGCACCACTAGGACTATTCTTAGTCAAGTAAGTGGCTTAGGACTTAAGGATGCCCCCTTGTCAGGCATCTGATTCTGCTGTTTCTGAGATGCCAACGCATGCTAGCCACCTTGCTTTATGAGAGACGAAATCAAGATGCGTATGTACTATGTGGTCTGGCAGCTGCAGTTTTTGTCTCTCTGCTTAAATGATCATAAAAGAGACTGTGGAATATTATCTCTGAATTAATTACAAGTTTAGAGAATTGTCTCCAAATTCACTTTTCATGTTGTGTATGTATGCTGAACACTTCAGAAGTGGAGCTAGTAATAAGTTGTTACTTTTTCCTGGCTTGAAGCAGGAAGTGGTTTGAGGGAGCTGCATGGTCTTTTGAACGTAATTCAGTGAGTAAAGGTGTCCTGCCTAGAGGCAGAACTCACAAGCTTTGTACTCTGAGTCTCAAGGTATTTCCAAGAGAGTGGGGGTGGGGGAAGGGAGAAAGGGAGCCCACTGGAGCTTGGGTCACTATTCTGGGAGGCTACAATAGGCACACAATGGAAATTGGTGGCTTGATTGGGGGGAAAAGATTGATTTAAATCCCAGCTGTGCAATTTGTTCATTGTTTGAATGGACAAAAGGCAGTTTACCCAGGCTCATAGAATACCTGCCTGGGTGTCCAAATGTAACTAGATGCTTTCACAAACCCCACCCACAAAGCAGCACATGTTTTTAAGTCCTCAGTTTTCTATCCACATCAGCCTCATAATACCCACCCTGACCTGCTGTAAAAGACCTGGAACAAACAAAAATGATTACACCTACAGTGAGTATTTTCTTATGACTCTTGCCCTCAAATTTTACTGGGCATTTTCATTGTAGCCCAGACATCTGGAATCAATTGATAGTCCATTTATTTAGGATAAATAAGAAAGGTCTTTTAAAATTGGGATTTGTGAATGATTTTTAAGGAAAAGTGTTCTGAATGTTTTTTTCTTTTTTCTCTTCTCTTTCTGATCCTTCCTTCTTTTCTATCCTATCTTTCCTTTCTCTCTATTCATTTCTTTTGTGTTTGGCAAAATAAAAGGCCAAGGAAACGATGAACATATGGGGCCAACTTGTTTCATACTTTTAACTCCTAAGCAAGTTCGTTATTGTTTTCTTTTTTTGGGAACATAATGTGATACATTCTCTGGTTCTCTGTGGGTGTACTGGACTGTTCCCTAAACTAAAGGAAAATGCACTAGAGGTTCTATCTTGTCCTAGAACTATAAGTACTGATATTTATCTGACATATAACTCAGAAAAGAAAAAAAGGAAGAAAGAAAAAGGAGAAAGAGAAGAAAAAGAAAAATCTATAAAAAAAATCTTAAGTTCTTAAATGTTTGAGATTTATATGTATTGCTGGACTTAAATGTGTTATACCAGAAATAGCTATTAAAAATATAGTTTTGACATCTAATGAAGTTCTAAATTCACTAGGGCTATAAGTTGAGTATTTTTTTTCCCCTGGATTTCACAAAAACTGAAGAACTTGAAGGCATCTACAGTGGCAGGTGCTTAGTCTTCAGCAATACTATAAACTCAACAAAGAAGGGAGGGGTGGAGAAATAGGATTGTTGAATAGTATATTTTCTAGAACTGGCCCATTGCCAGAGTGTGGGGGTATAATCTGTAAGATCAATTATGGGTTTATTCTTTTAAAAAGGGCCATGAAGTCCAGTTGGGTTGGATTTGTTGATAACCACTGGAAATATTAAAGAGGAAACCCCCCCACTACTTCTTTTATAACTAAGAAAAATGAGGACTTGATGATAACTTGCTGCTAGCAGTCCTGGTGTCTTTGGCTATGTGGGGGTGGAGGATTTCCATGCAGAGGTCCTCTTTAGAAAATGCAAAAAATGTTCAGCTGAGCTTTTACCTCTTCTATTTTATGTCCGTTATTTATGATGATTTGCAAATAGAGGGCACTTTTCATCTTCAACTGTTTTACAAGCATTAACTAAATATTTACGTTCTGTTAACGAAAGTCAGGGGTTTGGGGTATTTTTGTGGACTTTTATTTTCTCCCCCAATTGCTGGGCTGAAGACCTGGACACGAAACTGGAAATCTTAATTAGAATGACGGAGGAAACCTCTGCCACTGATGCAGAACCATTAAGTTGAGAGTTCATGGAGGGCAAGGAGGGTGGTCAGAAAATAAACAACTGAGTCTGTTTCTCCAAAAGTGATGAGGTTGAATGGACCTGCCACTACTGTGAAGTTCAAAAGAGCCTCTTTTTATAACTTCCAGTGTAACTCCATGACCCCTTTTAATAGGGTCCCTCACCTAACATCCTGCTAGTGGCCCTTCCAATGCTGTTGAAAGATGCAGCTGAAAGAGGTGAAGCTACTCACCTCGGGAGGCTTCCTGGAAGAAACCACATCTTTGTGCCACAAGTAGCAATATGGAAAAATTTAATGATCACCTTAGCGTTGTTTCTACTACTTAGAGTGAAGACGGAGACTTGAGCCACAGGAATCCTGCTTTGGCAAGGCTGTCATTTGGCCGTCTGTCATCACTAAGTCATGCCAACCAGGGGTCCCTCGGTATATTTTGCTATAAAATGGATACAGTGACACATAAGTCCCTCCAGTCCAGGAGATGAAGTCAGAATTCCT